>JAINUG010000288.1:272500-567500 GCA_029706075.1 Aldrovandia affinis | reverse complement strand
CTCATATCCAACACCCCACCCCCTCATATCCAACACCCCACTCTCATAACCAACACCCCACCCCCTCTCTCATATCCACCACCCCACCCCCTCTCTCATACCCAACACCCCACCCCCTCATACCCAACACCCCACCCCCTCATATCCAACACCCCACCCCCTCATATCCAACACCCCACTCTCATAACCAACACCCCACCCCCTCATATCCAACACCCCACCCCCTCATATCCAACACCCCACCCTCATATCCAACACCCCACCCCCAACACCCCACCCCCTCATATCCAACACCCCTCTCTCATATCCACCACCCCACCCCCTCATACCCAACACCCCACCCCCCTCATACCCAACACCCCACCCCCTCATATCCACCACCCCACCCCCTCATACCCAACACCCCACCCCCTCATATCCACCACCCCACCCCCTCTCTCACATCCAACACCCCACCCTCTCATACAAAACACCCCACCCCCTCTCTCACACCCAACACCCCACCCCCTCACACCCCACACCCCACACCCAACACCCCACCCCTCACCCACACCCCACCCCCTCATATCCCACACCCCACCCCCACATATCCAACACCCCACCCCCACTCTCACACCTAGCACCCCCTCACATCCACCCCCCTCCCCACACAGTGACTGTGGGAGTCTGTGGTGAATAACTGGGGGAGTGATTTGTGCTCAAGGCCGCAGCGGAGGGAGGTGGTAACCTGATACCCGGGCGCTGCAGACGCAGGGTTATGCTGGGGCGCAGGTTCCTGACCTGAGCTGATTAATAACTCATCAGGGTCAGAGCTGCGCGCGCTCCGGGCCTCGTCAGCGGCCAGCGGGTCCCAGGTGCGACGCAGTGCCTGGCAGGAGAGACACAGAGAGAGAGAGGGAGGGAGCAGGTCAGTGTACATTATTGATGGCTCTCGTTCTCCCTCACTCTTTTTTACTCTCCCACTTTCTCTCTCTCTCTCTCTCTCTCTTTCTCTGCCCCCTTGGTGGTAATTTTTGTGTAAATAAAAAAAAGGCACGTTTGTTTTACTGACCGCTGGCGGGTTTGTGCTCCCTGCTGAGTCCTGTATGCTTACGAATGGTTTACGAAGCTGTTATGACATGTTAATAAAGGTGTAATACATTCTTCCCAAAGGCTTCAGAGCAATATATTTCATGTAAAGTGTGACCCACGTTTTCCTTACTCGGGTCAAACTAAGGATTTGCGGTGAATGTCTAAATTTAGCACTGTCGCGTCATTTACTTTCTAACACGCATTAATCTTGCAGGATGCCGGAATTGCGGTGTTTAATGTTAATGTAGGGTGATACACTCGTACGTTCACTCACACACTCACACATTCACTCACATGTTCACATTCACTCACACTCACACATTCACATTCATATTCACTCACATATTCACATTCACTCACATACTCACATTCACTCACACACTCACATTCACATTCATATTCACTCACATATTCACATTCACTCACACACTCACACATTCACTCACACACTCACATTCACTTACACATTCACTCACACACACACACACACACACATTCACATTCATATTCACTCACATTTTCACATTCACTCACACACTCACACATTCACTCACACATACACTGTCACTCTCACATTCACCCTCACATTCACTCACACATTCACATTCACATTCACATTCACTCAGACATTCACTCACACATTCACACGTTCACATTCACTCACAAGCTAAGTCAACTGGAGGCACGTAGCCCAGATTTCTCTCCTTTGGTAACACTTTCTATGAAGCAAACACATAGAATGCCTTACAGCTGCATTTATAGAGCCTTACAATGCACTTATAATGCATTATAAACACTGCTATAAGCACTAATAACACTTATAATGCATCATAAACACTGCTATAAGCACTCATAACAACCCATAGGTAATTATAACCGCCTTTATAATGTTATAAAAAATATTGCTATGACAAACTATAAGACCAAAGGGGAAAAGGTATCATATCCCTGCTTGCTAGCAAACTATCCTACTGTACGTAAGTAGCAGTCACTTGGAGCGATCTTTTGACCACCATCTCAACTGTCTACCTAGTCTGTGTTCGAAACCGTTCACTCGTTCACTCGTTCCCTATTCCATATATAGTGTTCCCTATGTAGTGTTCCATGTAGTGAACGATTAAACTGTTTTCGGACACTACAACTGAACGTCATTTGCGTTAAAAAAAATGTGCCGGATATTCAGGTGACGCAAGCGGATGCGCCCAGTATCACGTAAACAAACCGAGCACTCATGGCAGCAGGTTGAAATGTACTCTGGTAGTATCGGGTTTGCATGTTCAGTTTTGAATGTTAAATCCCAAATAAATTGTTGAAATTCTAATGATGTGCAAGTGTGGTTTTGTCAACTGTGGTGCTGTCTGCTAGCCACTGCTTTAGCCACCAATAGCTACCGTTATGGAAGTCGTGGGCAAACTAGCTCGTGCGCGAACATTAGTTAGCTCACGAGCTCACGACTAGCACTAACTCCCATAGTGGTAATAACGACTGCTACAGTTTCCAATGGTAGCTATCGGTGGCTAAAGCAGTTAGCTAACATTACCATCACCATGATTCACCGCCATTCTCTCTTCTGCTTCACGTCTTCTCCTTCGGTATGACACAACTGCATTGCATTGTGGTATACGGGAGAAATTGCAGGGTACATTCCCTGTTCACTACAAATCGCTGTGAATTGGGGGTATTTTATAGTGCACTATATAGTGAACGAAATTAACAGTTTAGAATTCGAACACCACTACAAAATGGCGAACACACTATATAGTGCACTATTTAGGGAATAGGGAACGGTTTCGAACACAGCCCTAGTCTCATGGCCTTGGATATACATTCTGACCTCTAACCTTTGATTTTGAAACAAAGTGCCAAAGTGTACCTGAAGCACGCGTTTGTGGTTTTACCAAAAAGTGGTCAGAGGTACGTATGTCCCAGGCTTATAACAGGGGGGGTGCTGACTGTTATATTTTGGCTGTTTCTTAGTTGTTCGTCTACATCAGCGATTACTTTGAAAAATAACGGTGGAGTTACTGGACCCTCACTCATAGTAAAAAGGAAATTATTTTTTGTGTCAACACTGTATATAAGACCATAATAACGTTTAAAAGATCTGCTTTGGATAACGCTGACATTTCCTCTACCTATCATAATATGCTGTGCAGGTGTTTCTCAAGTATTAGCAATGCCGGAACTAACCAAGCTGAATTTAAGGTGTAAAAGCCAGGTTGGCTAGCTAAATTAAATGACTTCGCCTCAACGCAGTGTGGGCCAAGGCGGCAGAGACAGCAAGACGACAAACCGAGCTGCAAGGCGCTGAAGTGTGAACGCGTGCGTGTGTGTGTGTGTGTGTGTGTGTGCAAATCAAACTGACTCACAGAGCAAAGGGGGCGGATCAGAGGCTCCAATCCCTGTGTTCACGTATTGACTGGCACTAGTACTATCCAATTAAAATTGAATTACAAATTACTATGGATGGATGAAGTATGAAATGGATTGTGGTATTCCATTTTCTTTTTATTAGTTTCAGATTTTTACAGTTTTTCTCCCAATTTGGTTGCCAGTTATACCCTCTATTTGTTTCAATTCACCCTCCCCCACGAGTCCGCCACCCGGTCTCTGGTTCGAGCCAATTTCCCGAGACTCCTCCGAGATGGAACCTGCCCACCTACTCTTTTACAGGGACGCCATTCTGCTCCTCGACAAACTCGTTCTGGCTCACCATCTCCCCAATTGGGGCTAATGGCCAGGGGCTAATGGCACAGACCGGTTTCGAACCGCGTCCGTCATAGGCAACTCACACTCATAATGGACCAGATGGTGCATTAGACCACTACGCTATTGGAGGCCCCATTTGCTTTAATAATTTTCTGCTATTTTATTTTTTTCAGACAACAGACTCCTCCATAAATAGTGGTATTCTAGTCGTAATATTGCCTGGTCAAGCAAAAATCTGATGGATATTCATATTTTCGGTCGGCGCACACACAAAGTCGGCACACCCCTAGTAATAAACACAAGAGACTTATTGTACATTTTACACAAGTGAATAAACAATGGTAAATAAATGCAGAGATTGTAATAAAGTGATAGTAATAAATGACATAAGTTTGTTAAGAGAGTAATAAACACAAGGGATAATAATAATAACACACAGAAATAAACAAAAAGACAGTAATTAGATAAAGTATGCAGCTGCAGAGACTGTAATAGCATAGTAATTAAACATGGACATGGAGGGTATACAGGTGAACTAGGAGAGAGAGACCAGGAAGCCAGCATCATGCACCTGTCAGCATAGTGTGTGAGTGCAGTGTGTATCTGTAGCAGTGTGTAAGTGCAGTGTGTAAGTGCAGTGTGTAGGTGCAGTGTGTACCTGTAGCACAGTGTGTAAGTGCAGTGTGAAAGTGCAGTGTGTAGGTGCAGTGTGTACCTGTAGCACAGTGTGTAAGTGCAGTGTGAAAGTGCAGTGTGTATCTGTAGCACAGTGTGTAAGTGCAGTGTGTAAGTGGAGTTAGTACCTGTAGTGTAGTGTGTAAGTGCAGTTAGTACCTGTAGTGTAGTGTGTAAGTGCAGTGTGTAAGTGGAGTTAGTACCTGTAGTGTAGTGTGAAAGTGCAGTGTGTATCTGTAGCACAGTGTGTAAGTGCAGTGTGTAAGTGGAGTTAGTACCTGTAGTGTTGTGTGTAAGTGCAGTTAGTACCTGTAGTGTAGTGTGTAAGTGCAGTGTGTAAGTGGAGTTAGTACCTGTAGTGTAGTGTGTAAGTGCAGTGTGTATCTGTAGCACAGTGTGTAAGTGCAGTGTGTAAGTGCAGTTAGTACCTGTAGTGTAGTGTGTAAGTGCAGTGTGTACCTGTAGTGTAGTGTGTAAGTGCAGTGTGTAAGTGGAGTTAGTGTGTACCTGTGCAGTGTAGTGTGAAAGTGCAGTGTGTATCTGTAGTGTAGTGTGTAAGTGCAGTGTGTAAGTGGAGTGTAGTACCTGTAGTGTTGTGTGTAAGTGGAGTGTGTACCTGTAGTGTAGTGTGTAAGTGCAGTGTGTAAGTGCAGTTAGTACCTGTAGTGTAGTGTGTAAGTGCAGTGTGTAAGTGGAGTTAGTACCTGTAGTGTAGTGTGTAAGTGCAGTGTGTACCTGTAGTGTAGTGTGTAAGTGCAGTGTGTGCAGTGTGTACCTGTAGTGTAGTGTGGAGTTGTCTGCCTGCGTTTTGTAGGGCCCTCTCGAACTGACGGGACGGATATTCCGAAATCGAGGGAGATTAAAAAGGAAATGAAATGTTTAAAAAGCATAAGTTGCTGTTCCTTCAGTTTCAACCACAAATAAAGATTCAACCACAAATAAAGAGTGCTTTCGCCCGGCAACTGCAGCGGTAACTGTCCTCCGTATTGAAATGAATAAGAGGCACACGGCCAAATGGGGCCCGTGGCTTTGAAAACAACATTATGACTGTGAAATAGATCCATCTTCTTTTTCAAGCTGCTTACAAATTAATGCAACTCACAGATTATTTTTCCCGCACACACAAGCCTTCTCAAATGACCTCTCCAACATCAATCCAAAAGCTTCGTTTTGTCTGTAAGCACAATCACATCCCAATAAAAATAGTTCATTTGATTGTTTGACGGTTTGATTATTTGGTTTATAATTTTGTTTACGGGCATCCAAAAAATGATGACAGACAGTTGGACGCAAAATGTTTTGTTTGGCGATTGTAAAAGTTGAGATGTCTTTATTTCACTCAGTTTGTCCCAGGTGATGCAGAAACAGGGCTCTAATACACTCTTACATGGTCTAATCTACCAATAGTAGGTTTACCTTTCATAATATTGTAACGCTGGCTCTCCATTCCCCTTGATACCTGTGTCTGTTCTGTGGCAGGTGGCAGTGTAGCGTAATGGTTAGGGAGCTGGGCTTGTAACTCAGATGCTGCAGGTTTAATCCCCAGGTGGAGCACTGCTGTTGTACCCCTGAGCAAGGTACTTAACCTGAATTGCTTCAGTAAAATATCCAGCTGTATAAATGGATTGTATGTAAAATAAATGTAAACTGGATAAAAGCGTCTGCTAAATGCCTAAAATGTAAAATGTGTTGGGTTTGGGGGAAGAGGTGAGCATGGAAGTGATTTGATTATTGATAGGGTAATTGTTAAATGGGGGTGGGACTTTAGTTTGATTATTGATAGGGGAGTTGTTAAATTGGTGGGACTTTATATGTCGGCAGCAGACATTTTAGTTTGGCAGGGAATATGTACGCCTGTTTATTAAAGGAGATGTTTTTATTTTGAGAAGCTTTTTTTGTAAATATAATATTGATTTTATTTCATTATTTTCGTTGTTTGTGTTTTGTTTTGCTGTTGGACTATGCTATAATGTATTTACTCAACCTCCCAATTATTATTTAATGAGTACGTGGTCTGCACCTTAAGAACAAAAAGGTATCTATGGTCTGCAGGCTTAAAAACACCTGAAACAAAATCACGGACCTATCAGTTGTTTAGTGCTGGGCTAAACAAAAGCCTGCACCCACACTGGCCCTTTCTCGTCACATATAACGTACATATACTAGCCCACAACAAACGTACAGAACTGCGCCTCAACAATGACGTCACCCAAGCAGAACGCCTCGCCTTTCTCCCACCGTAGAGAACAGAATCAGCAAGCTTGCTGCAGGCTGCTAAAACAAGACTCCAAACCTTCGACTGTGTCTTAAACTGTGCGACTGTGCCATAACAAAAAAGCTATTTATGATTTTGTTACTTTGCCAGACGCTTTCACGCAAAGCGACTTCACAAGACTGCGTTAGCGTGGCCAGAGATCGTCCCTAGAGTAACCAAACGGTAAATCACGGTCTAATCATTCGCGGAATATAGAGAAATGACAGATTTGTCACCACTTGCACAACAATTCCAAAGACACCTCCTTTCAATGAAACGTCAAGAAGAGGAGTCACTTTAAATGGTCATTAATGGCCGTATACAGATGAAACATTTGGTTCGGACGCATCGAAATACAGGTCGCAACAGTTACTCCGAGGGGGCGTCGAAAAAGAAGAGGCGAAAAAGATACCGACACACGGATTGCACACGACACAGACACGAATGAAAACAATCGCCGAGATAGTGTTCTCCCGGCAATGTTGTTAGCAACACGTTATGTAACGTCACCACAATGCCACTATTATTAGGCCCGACCTGCATTCCCGAGAATGTCACCTAAATGCAATAGACCCTGATTAATTAAATCTGCCGGGCGGCCGCTGCGTTGGGAGGGGAAAGACAATCCAGCCGTGGACAGTTTGTTCCTCCCTCGTCCGATACAAAACCAATCAATCCGAACAGCCTCACTCAAGCTTGGCTGATCACACAGGTTGGTTTACAGCAGGCCCTGCAGATGAGTTTTCAGCCTGATACCTGTTCATGCATGGTTACCTGCCCTCTATATTTGATACCTGTTCGTGCATTGCTCTCAACATCTCCCTCCTGCATCTCCCCTACTGTACGGAGTGGCCGTGACGGCACAGGGGCTTAGGTTTCCTCTCGAACCCACGCCGTGGGCTTCTTCTGGGGCTGGAGGTTGTGTCAGTGCAGTGAAAACGATATGCGCCCGGCGCACCCGAGGAAAACGGTTTGGTACGCGGTGAGGGAACGCTGAAGCTGTGAATGGCGGCACCGACAATCTTTACGTTTGAAATTGTTTACACGCAATATTTGCATACATTTTACATTTTAGGCATTTAGCAGACGGTCTTATCCAGAGCGACTTACACAGTTTACATTTCTTTACATACAATCCATTTATACAGCTGGATATTTTACTGAAGCAATTCAGGTTAAGTACCTTGCTCAAGGGTACAACGGCAGATTGAACCAGCAACCTCTGTGTTACAAGTCCAGTTCCCTAACCATTAAATGAAAATTCTGGAAATTCTGCATGCATGTCCTTCGCATATTCCAAATAAGCCTTGCCACAGGGGCAAGGCAGAGGAGGAGAGAGGAGAGGAGATGAGAGGGGGAGGGGAGGGGAGAGGAGAGGAGAGGAGAGGAGAGAGAGGAGGGGAGAGGAGAGGAGAGGAGAGGAGGGAGAGGAGATGAGAGGAGGGGAGAGGAGGGGAGAGGAGAGGAGAGAGGAGGGCAGAGGAGATGAGAGGAGGGGAGAGGAGAGGAAAGGAGATGAGAGGAGAGGAGGGGAGAGGAGGGGAGGGGAGAGGAGAGGAGGGGAGGGGAGAGGAGAGGAGATGACAGGAGGGCAGAGGAGAGGAGAGGAGAGGAGAGGGAGGGGAGGGGAGAGGAGAGGAGGGGAGGGAGGAGAGGAGAGGAGAGAGAGGAGGGGAGGGAGAGGAGAGGAGAGGAGAGGAGAGGAGAGGAGAGAGGAGGGGAGGGGAGGGGAGAGGAAAGGAGATGAGAGGAGGGGAGGGGAGAGGAGATGACAGGAGGGCAGAGGAGAGGAGAGGGGAGAGGAGGGGAGAGGAGAGGAGGGGAGGGGAGGGGAGGGGAGAGAGGGAGGGGAGAGGAGAGGAGAGGAGGGGAGGGGAGGGGAGGGGAGGGGAGAGATGGGGAGGGGAGAGAGAGGAGGGAGAGGGAGGGAGAGGAGGGGAGGGAGGGGAGGGGAGGGAGGGGAGGGGAGGGGAGGGGGGGGGAGGGGAGGGGAGGGGGCGGGAGATTCAAAACGCTGCTCTGGGACTCAGTCGCTCACTCTGCACAGTTTGGCTGTGTTGTCTCTCTATGTGTTCATATGTATCAACTCCATCTTCATTCTGATTGGCCCAGAGCTGAACTGAGCACGCTCGCCAGTCCAATGCAAGCCATCTCCACTCGCACAGATTCGCCTCCAACAGTATCAGGCCAGACACCTACTACATCAAGCCAGACACCTACTACATCAGGCCAGACTCTTACAGAACCAGGACACACTCCGACACTATTGGGACAGACCCTTACAGTGTTGGGACAGAGTCAATATTTTTACCAGACTTACTAGTTTAGGGAGGTGTGATTACAGATTTCTAAATACCTTATTGACTCCAACTTGTCTTTTAATAAATAAATTAAAAAGTTTGTGCAGTAGTGTTAAATTGATTTGAGGATATTTTAAGTATATTAGAATTAATAACTGCTAAACTGCATTGATTTGAGGATATTTTAGGAACTTTGTATAAGAGAGCGATTAGAATCAAGTCCCTAAATAACTAATGCTCTTATCCAAACTGCTCACGTGCGAGCCCATGCAATCATATGGTGATGCTACTCTTCCACCTATCTCACTGTGTTATGAGCTGGTCCCAGCTGCTGCAGGCTACTACACTGAAACCAGTAGACACACAGACACACTATAGACACACAGCGAACACACTTGACAAGAACACAAACAAATGATATAATTTACAATGCAATCAAGAAATACGATTTGAGTTATTAATCAATAAATACAACTTGCTGTCAGTTTTTTGTTCGTCAAAGATGCATTTCTGGTGTTTAAAATAATATGTGGTGTTGCACCAAGCACAATTAAAGCAATTAGTTAGAACCGGAGATGTCCCCATGAGAGGTGACGACTCAGTTGCAACACTTTTTAGCATTTTTCTCAATTGTCTGGACTAGACCCAACCAAATGTAAACTTACATCTGTCTACTAATTACCCATACCATTTAAAGATGATCATATATGACATATAGTTCACAATATTCATTTGAATGGAAGAAGTCAGGTGCAACATGATCCAGGGACCGTTGCAACATGCTAAAAAAATGATTTTCTTCCTACTCCAGTGAACGTAAACGTACTATTTGCTATTGGACCATTACACCACTTTCGGTAAACAACAAAAAAAACACTGGCTTACATGGGAAGAGAACAGTTGAAAAATGTTAATATTTGGGTGAACTATCCTTTTAAAGTAATTGTATATTAAGACACTTTTAATATTGCTTTCTCCATATGTTGTTGTGTGGTCTGTTCTGATATGGCAACACCAACCCCAACAGCCATGACAAAACCTCATGTGCTAGCCAGACACATGCAAGAACTTTGACACATGCTAATCATGTCACTTAGAAGTCCACAAAACATTGATTCACTAAGTAAGTTAGATTAATGCATGCAAAAGATCAGGACAGTATGACAAAAATACAACTCACGAAAAAATAATAATACTTTCATACCTACGAAACAAGTTTTGTCAATAAATCCAGAAGCAGATGTTGAACTTGGCTTCTTTCTTCCATGTGGGGGGAGGGTCTAACTGAGCATGTGCACTATGAGTGTCATCACTCTAGCATGTTCCTGCTTGGAGTAATAAGACGTGTTGCAACTGCCCCTTGTTGCAAATGTTCCCAGTCTCCCCTACCGTTCAGCTATACCAGGCAAACTGCCATTTCAGTGACGCCAACCGCCACACGGAAATCAATACCCACGAGTACTGAATGGTGCCTACTTTTCTTTTTGTCAACTCATATAGCCTATGTATTTGTATATAATCTTGAAGTATTTGTTTTTTGATATACTTTTGATGTTTTAATATTTTCCTTTAAAAAAACCTCATGTATATATTTGTAATATAATCTTGTATTATGTGGTTTTTGTTTGTTTGTTTTACTTTGTGATACAACCTTGTCAATATTTTCCTGCCCAGCAGATTGAAAATGAGCTTTATTGCGAACTTTATCGGTACAGCAAATGATTTGTAGGACGATCCCTGCTAAACAAATAAATAAACAAATAAATAAAACAAACAGGATTTACTCAAATTCAAAACGTCTCAATTCCAATTCAATGATCAAATCTTTGCCTAAAGGTTTTTGTAATCCCAATTCACGATCACTTCCCCACAAAGTGGAACTAAAATTGAATTTACACTTAAAGTTGTAATGGTACCTGTGTGGCTCAGTCGGTAGAGCATGGCGTTGGCAACGCTTAGGTCGTGGGTTCAATTCCCACTGGAACCAAGCGTCTGCTAAATCAAGGCAAATGCCTATATCACTTTAAATATTATATATATATATATAAGTTGAAACGGATGCCAAGGCTCTAGCAATGTACCCATTTTCTCTGACACAAAGCATTCTATTTCATCCACATTGACCAAAGTGATGTGGGTTCATGTTCAGCATCTACGTCATCTGTTTACGTCCGATTCACTCCGTTTACACATTAATCGCATTCAGGCGCCGATGTTAAGCGTGAGATCAAGTCGACAAACAAAAACACAATTAAGAGGCGCGAACCAAACGTTCGGTTGTTGCCTTGGTCACCACCCAGACATCCTCGGAGTGACGTTTAGACGAATAGTAGCCTACTTAAAAAGTAGTATTCATATAAATACGTGAATACATTGTCAAATAGGCTATATAACTATGGATTTATAATAACGTATCGTAGGCCTATCCCGTGTTTCTTG
The DNA here is from genome assembly GCA_029706075.1 of Aldrovandia affinis. NCBI lineage: Eukaryota > Metazoa > Chordata > Actinopteri > Notacanthiformes > Halosauridae > Aldrovandia > Aldrovandia affinis. Next base: position 556,052 of record JAINUG010000288.1, on the reverse strand, counting down.
GTCAGGACCGAAACACAACTAAATAAATAAATAAATAAATACATTCACCCTGGCGGTCAATTGACTTTTCTTTTTAAATTAATTTTCATCTAATTGCTAGTTATCTGAACCAGACATACCATTCTGACGCACAAAATGTATTTTAAAATAAGTAAATACATACATACACGCAAACATACCTATACACGTGAAAAATGCGCGCATTGGCGTTGTTTGTTTTGTGGTGAAATGCTAATTAACGAGTGTCATCCCGTACAGCAAGTGCCACTCGAAAAGAAACAACACGCTCCCTAAAAAAGGTGAACTAATACCTAATTAGAAGTAGCTAACTTGTAATAAACAATTAATATTTACAACATGCAGCTTGAAAATATGTAGGCTAAATTCCCATTGTCAGGGGACACTAATTCTGTAGTTTCTCCGTTTATATAACAGATAACGCTGCACGTAGTTTTGACACGCAGCGAAGAATCTAATACACCAATTAATGAATGAATAAATAAAACGTTTTCAAAGTTCATTTCCTCTCACTGCCTCATATCAAGTTACAGGGTAAAACAGCATTAATGATTAATACAGTAAAAAAAATTTGCGAGGTAGAGTCATACTGTTTATTCCCCATCATTTCCATGTAATATTTCCCTGGGTGTGTGACAGGTAAAATGCTACCTAGGAAGCGTGCACATTCGTTTTAGGACATGCTGACAGAAAAGGTGTTCTCTTACCTTATCTTCTAGTATATTGCGTTGTTCGAAGCACTCGGCGGCAAAGATAAAGACAGTGTATTACAGTTTAATATACTGGACACCGATCCCATTTGTCCCTGGCTCTCCACGCGCCAGTACTTGTACTCATACGTTCGCCCTCGCGCTCACGTTACACTTTAGCTGCGAGCGAGCGCGCGCGGCCGTGGGAAGGAGGGGGTGACACGGAGAGCGCGCGCCGCCCTTTCGAGCGGCTGAGGGGATCAGCAGGGGTGGAAGTCCATTGGCTGCTTTAAAAAATACATTAAAAAATGATCACACAGCGCAGACACTTTTTTTCCCCCGGTTGTAGTTAGTAAAGTTGTGCAACGTTGTACATACACAAGTAAAGAAGCAAGCATGAAATAGTTAAAGGCTTCATTGACCATAGAAATATAGTTATGGATGCAATTAAATGGTTTGTTAGCATTTGGCCAAGTAGTGTGGTGCCTTGTTCTTAACTGATTATATTTTACTTTGTATATTACATATACAAAGATTTATCCGCATCCCAACCCTAACCCAAACCCTATACCCTGCCCCTAACGCATAATCTTACACATGCCCCTAACCTCACCCTGTGACACTGGGAGAGGTGGAGGGAGGAGTGGAGAGGGCTGCGCCTCCCTTTTGGCTGCTGTCAGGTGCTCCTGTTCCCTCCCACAGCCTGGAGAGGACTACAGGACCTTGGACAGCACCTACAGGCAGGCTCACCTGAGGCTAATGAGCAATCAACTCAGCTGTGAGCCATTGCCTTCATTAGGTCATTATAAAGGCACAGCCTGCCATGCCTAAGGTTTTTTGGGGGGGCATGGAGGAAGAGGTGCTGGGTTTTTGGTTGCGGTTTAACCCTCTTACAAGTAGTTTTTGATTTAACTTCGTTTTTTCGTGTTTTGTTTTATTTTTGTAAAAGGATAATAAAATTGGCCTATCGGTACTCTGTTTTTGGCTCGTCTTTCATCCACTCACCACCTGGCATGGTCACCCCAACTCCTAACCTAACACCTGCACCTAACCTCACCCCTAAACTCACACCTGCCCCCGGCTGTACCCCATCAGCCTCATTAAACTGTGCCATGCTGTACGTGAGCTGCTTATGCCGGCTGCTGGCACAGCTGAATTTGCACTGTTACGTCCCAAAATTCACCCGCGGTGTTCTTTTCTGCGAAGGCTTCATTTTGTTTTCTGTAAACATAGAGTTGATGTGATTTACCAAAAAGCCTGGGTGGAGTTTGCCAAAACACACCTGAACAAGCCAAAATCCTTCGGGGAGAATGTCCTGTGGACAGTTGAGACCAAATTAGAGCTTTTTGGTCAATCACATCAACTCTATGTTTACAGAAAACAAAATGAACCCTTTAAAGAAAAGAACACTGTCCCAAGAGTCAAACATGGAGGAGGTTCACTGATGGTTCAAAACAAAACGCTGGACTGTTCTGAAGTGGCCAGCAATGAGTCCAGGGGCCGTTTGTATCAAGCCACTCAGAGTAAAAAGTGTAACTTAGGTGTAAGAATTGGTGACTTTTACTCCTACACTCAAATTTAAGAATAAAGGTGATTTATCAATTTTCTCTGGTCCTAAAATTACTCTTAAACTGTCAGGTATTTAAGAGACCTCGGGAGCTCTCTTAACTCGGCTAGGAGTAGGCAAGATGCTCCAGTTGCGAAGACAGAGACATGCACGCACCTTCCAGGACAGGAATAATGTTTTAGAAATGTTTGATGATGCACAGTTAATCAAATCTTTGTCACTGATCTTGTGCAGGAGGTAATATCGCCAGCAACTTTGAGAAGTAGCACAGATAAGGCAGAGATGCAAGTTATTTTAACACTGTGCTTAAAGGTCAAAATCATTTAAATAACTGTTATTTTTCATCAGCAATATTGCAATATGAAACAAATGTGTCTCATGAATACATAAATACGACTACGAACCAGTGTCAGATGTTGCCTTCTTGAAAGCAGAGACTTTCCTGATGTGCTTTGAATGTTCCGTACCATTTTTGGCTTTCCTCCGGACTCCGAATGGCGAAGGAGAAACTTACATTTGTTGTCTGCGATCTGCCTCCATGCCTCTTTTTTATGACGACCTGTGTCGTTGTGTTGTGTGGGGATACATTTTCCCTTAATTATTTCCCTTTTCGAATCTACCTCCTCTACAGTCCAATTCGGTTTTCTTTTTAAACCTAACAACAGCCAACAAGGCATCTTTTATAATGAGTGTCTGTTTAACTTTATTGGAAACTTGTGTTGACCATCAAAGAATACAGATTTTCCAAAGCAGATTGGTTGTTCCCAGGGTTGCCAACCGTCCGTAAATTTACGGACAGTCCGTGAAAAAATATCTTAATTTCAACCTGTTCGTAAATCCGTAAAAAAGTTTGTCTGTCCGCAAACATTTCCCGTTTACTACAGAATCATCTAAAGTCTCGCCGCAGTATAACTGCTGCATAGGGACTTTTCAATCACCCTATAGCCTACTTCCTTCGTTGCTAAATTTCTGACTGCCGTTAAACTTTCCTCCTAGTTACGAACATTTTGTTCAACTAAAGTTTGATGAAGAGGGTAGATAGATCAAGGTACCTGAACGGAATATTGACTGTTAAAACTGTCAAAGACAGCAAAAGCTTCCGACCCACTGAAGAAATGATAAATGCTGCAAATATTACGATGTACGACCATAAAAGCCAGCACGGCAGCTCTGCACCATTGCGTGAGTATAATTTTCTTTAATTTCACACTTTTTAAGACCGAAATACGGCTGTCAGTAAAAAAATATGGCATGTCAGTAAAAAAATGTCCAGTCATGTCAGTAAAACCACAAAGTTATGGTTGGCAACCCAACTTCTTGCTCTTTGCAATTTCGCCGATTGATGACCTCATCTTAATCTTTTCATTTGCGGCACGCGTGATTGTCGCAAAAACACACTTACGAGTTACTCTTGAGAATATTTGAAGAATTCGCCAAGAGAGGGTAAACTGCTTGATAACTAGGTTTTACTGACCACTTTAAGCGAAGAGTGATTTCACTCCTAAGTAAGCTCTTAGGAGGTGTCGTAAGTGTAACTCTTAACATACTTGATACACACCGGCCCAGATCTAAATCCCATTGAACACCTGTGGAGAGATCTGAAAACAGCAGTTGGGAGAAGGCACCCTTCAAATCTGAGAGAACTGGAGCTTTTTGCAATTGAAGAGTGGGCCGAACTGCCAGGAGAGAGGTGGAGAGGAATCTCATTAATGGCTATATGAAGCACTTAATTGCAGTTATTTTCTCCAAAGGCTGTGCTATCAAATATTAAATCTAGGGTGTCAATAATTTTGTCAATTTCTGCCATTTCTGTTTATTGTATGGCTTAAAAGGATATGTTAAGTTCTGAATCAAAAACAAAGTTTCTGTACTTTTAACAGTGAAATAAAGAATTGTGGAGACCAAATACTTTTGTCAATTAAAAATTATTTTAGAGAAAATTGAGTTGGGGAAAATAGAGTTTTTTGAAAAACATACAAGGATGCCAATATACATTTTTGTAATCTCATACAGAGCAATTACAATTATGCGTTTCATTTTGATGCGCTATCGGTGTGGGGGGGGGGCATACCGTCATGTGATGTAATGAATGTCACGTGTTATTAAATAGTGGGTTCAGGCTCGCGTTTTGGTGGACCGTTTTTTCCAGTAGGTAGTCATCCGTCCGTCCACGTGTGTCCAAAACAAACACGAGAAACGTGCACCTGTGAACCCGCTCACCTGCCCTCTGTCTGTCTGTCTGTCAGGACAGGAAGTTCGGAAGTGACCGCAGCCAGCGCAGAACCCTCTGCAGTCCAGACCAGGCACAGATGTCTCGACTGTCGAACACCAGACACCAGATTGACATCAGATAGCCTAGTTTAGTGTCTAGATGTCACATTGGGGTGGTGTTTTTAAGTCTTATCTACTACCCCGTGGGATTCACGTTTCCTCCTTCACTGTAAAACAAACCTTACTACTCAACGAGCTGTGGGGGTTCAGACGTACTGCGTTTGTTGTTGTGGTCCCTCTCAATGTGACCTCCTGAACGTCGTAAAGCCGAGTCCACACCGCACGCGTGACGGCAGCAGCAGTAGTCAGGGGGCGTGTCCAGGGAGGGGCCTGGGGGGCACCTGCCCCCACATACATTTGGTTGGCCACCCTGGGTGCCACCCTACTTCATCTGGCTCTTGATAGGTGATTAGGTTGTCAATCACATCTTTACAAATGTATTACATTTTGTAAATGCATTTTACAAATACAAATACGGTATTACAACCGTGTGGTTCTGTGCCACTCTTGGGCCGCCCCTGTTAAAGTGGTCTGGGCCCGCAGCGAGTCGCCACTGGGCCTCCACCGGTTCCATCAGGGTCACGTGAAAGCTCAGTTTAAACAGAGATCTTAAATAACATTAAAACTCTGTGTTCCTCCAGTGGCCCTCGCAGTATGCAGTGAGAGAGCAGAGAGAATTTCATGTTTGTAGACATTTAACTGTCTCGATCGGAGGAGGAGTTGGCGGCTCTGGAACGTTGTCAGTATTAAAGGGGTACTGCAGAGGAGGGCTGGGAGGGGGTAGGGTAGCGGTCACTTGTGCTGTAGTGGAGGTTGAAAAGTCTGCATTTCCGGGGGGGATCAGGGGGGATCCTGGAGTCCAGCGAATAAAGTCTGCAGTGTTTGCAAACTTGCAGCAACAGCTGTCTTCTTTGGAGGATGAGAGAAAGGAGGAGTTAGTTGATTTGTTTCAGATCTTACACAGCACTATTCTCAAACGTGCCTGGCAGAACTGGGCCGGTATGTATAAAGCATCTCAAGAGGAGGAGTGCTGATCTAGGGTCAGTTTAGCCTTTTAGCTCATAATGGATAAGGTGAGGATATGGACAGGGGGAAACCTGATCCTAGATCAGCACTCTGACTCAGATGCTTTATGCATGCCAGCCCTGGTCTGTTTGTGTGTGATATTGACGTGGGCGACACGGCCCTGGTTAAACAGCGTCTGTATCGTGTGGGTCCAGACAGAAGACCGGTTCTTCGGGAGAAGGTTAAGTACATGTGCGAAAATGCAATAGCAGAGTTCTCCTTGCCCGTTGGTCTCAATGGTGGAGGGAATTTTGCGCATCTGTGCGGACTGTCGGCGCATCAAAGCGGATAGCAACAAACAGCTGATTGTTATCCCCTCTTCCGAGAACGTGAGGTTGTGCTGGCCGTGTTGGTTCGGCTACGTCTGTGACCAAAATCTAAAAATGTGAAATGTTATTTTGTTGGAGGGCAAAGGTTTCCCCTTCCGACGGGATATCTTATAAGCAGAACTTGTAAGTTGTGGCTTTCAACACATGAAGAACGCTCCCGAAACTTTCCAGCATCTCATGGACGAAGTTCTGGGACTGAAGGGCAGGGAGGCGTGTCTGGAGGACGTTAATCCCGTGTGTGGAACGTCCTGGAGTAAGCATGTGATGCTTGTCACTCCAGTCACTCATCTCTCCCTACACCCCTCCCAGACCCCTTCGCTCCTCCTCCTCTGGTAAACTTACTGTCCCATCCCTCCAGGCGCCCTGCAGCCACTCCTCACGGTCTCGCCTCTTCTCTGTCCTGACCCCACGCTGGTGGAATGACCTTCCGCAATCGGTCAGGACCGCGGAATCACTTGCGATCTTCCGCAAGAGACTCAAAACCCACCTCTTCAGACTCCACTACCACTGAACTCTGTACATCTAGCTAAATTGTCGTCACCACTGTTTACTTGTTCTACACTACACAAAAAAAACTAAAACAAAAAAACAACAACAACAATATAAGAATAATTTTACTAACCTTTTCCTTCCCAGTGTTACAGGTATGGTACGCAGACGCCTGCAATGATGTCTATCGCTGTATTACTGCACTGATCTTGTGCACTAACTATGATTGTTCCTACCATGTATTAATGCACATCTTGTAAGTCGCTCTGGATAAGAGCGTCTGCTAAATGCTTAAAATGTAAAATGTAAAATGTAATGCTTGGCACAGGTGTCTTTGCCTGGCGAACAACAGAGTATAGTCAAGCCTTGTTAATTGTCTAGGTGCAACTTTGAGGTGTTTTTAGACATGTGCCATCCTTGACCTCCAAATTGACCTCCAAATTTAGTAGCCAATTACACCCTCTTGACAAAGGTGATGTACCGCCTCCTCCGAGCCGGCACTCGCTAAGCCGTCGACTGGAACTCCGGTACTCCAGAGCCACTCCTATTTGGAGCAAACTCATATCAACTTCCCTCCCCCCTCCCTGGGGCAGACAGCCAATTACTACCCCCTAGTGGCACTCCCGGCCATAGCCAATACTGGCATGGCCAGTGGAATCGAACCCTGGCCAGCGTTGAATGTTGTAACCACAATACCACCCCGAAGGCCCCTCTTTCTCTAATTTTTATTCTGTAATGTTATTTTGATATTTGTTTTCTGTGCACCCCCCCTCTCCTCCCGTCCCTTTCTCATTTCCATTTGATTAAGATGAAGTTACTTTATTGGCATGAAAAAAAAAACTGTGTTCACACTGCAAAAGCATGACGTAGAATCAATTATGTATGCGATACAATGGTTATGAAAATGTTTCTCATTATGTTTATAGTAACAAAACAATTAATTAATAGTACATACAATCGGTGGTTCTGTGTGGCTCATTAGGTAGAGCGTGGAGCTGACAACGCCTAGGTTGTGGGTTCAATTCCCACTGGGACCACATATACTGAAAAATGTACGCACTCACTACTGTAAGTCGTTTGGATAAAAGTGTCTGCTAAATGGTGTATATTACAATATTAATATTGATAGACATAATTGCATTGGCCCACAGCTGTGGATTCAGATGTGCAGTGTTTGCTCCTGCGGTCCCTCTTGATGCGACCGCCTGAACATGGTAACTAAGCCTTTCGCTCGACTCCAGTGTTGCCCCAGACCACTGATTGTGGTACAAGGAGCGGCACCTTGCTTTGGAAAGGGGGCGCTACATTATATTTAAAATGTAGCTCTGGGCCTCCCGCGTGGTCTAGTGGTTTCAACGTCCGACACTGGCCACGGAGACCGGGGCTCGATTCCCCGTCGCGCCAGAGTCGGCTCTGGCCAGGAGTGCCATCGGGGCGGCAATTGGCTGTCCGCCCCAGGGAGGAGGGGAGGGAAGCCGACACGCACAGGAGTGGTTCTGGGGTGCCGGAATTACAGTCGACAGCTCGGCGAGTGCTGTCTCGCCATTGTCACTCCCGGTCACAGAACTACGGCAGCAAACTATGAGGGAGGGGATTGAACTAAGCACAGCGGGAGTAACTGGCTACCAAATTGGGCGAAGAACAGGGTAAAATCAGAAAAATAAATGTATATAAATTTTTTTTTTTAAAAAAAAGTCTTGGATTTACAATAAAGCCTCCATGTGTACAACTTTGGGCCATGTTGGTATAATGGTTAGGGAATTGGGCTTGCAACGTTAACGTTGCAGGTTCAATCCCCAGCCCAGGTGGGACACTGCCATTGTACCCTTGAGCAAGGTACTTAACCTGAATTGCTTCAGTAAAATATCCAGCTGTATAAATGGAATGTACTGTATGTAAAGAAATGTAAACTGTGTAAGTCACTCTGGATAAGAGCGTCTGCTAAATGCCTGTAATGTAATGTAATGGGCCATCACGGTAAACTGGCACCATACCAGCACAAATAAATACCAGGACAGAGACGTGACAATAATATTTTATATGGAAATTGTATGTGTACATGAGAAATTCACTCAAATGACAAAAAACAAAACAACAAAAAAAAAACAAGACAAGTTTTGCAGTTTCCAGTACAGGTGAAAAGGTTTGGCATGAATCCATTAAGTACAGGTACCAGACAATGTGATCAGCAGTGCACATGTTTAAATGGATTGAAGCAAAACTAAAATGCATCAGAAGATCTTCCTTGTGCCTCTTATTTAGACAAAGGGAACTTCAACTTACAAATGAAACAACGTTTTGGAATGTGCTGGAATTGCGTCTCTCCCCGTTCAAGAATACATCCTGTAGCAATCATTACAAAAATCAGGTCAAATCATTTACCTACACCTTCTGAATTCATATTCAGATATCACCGTTTATCCCCGTTCACTGTTACATATTTAATCCGTTACCAATAGATGCATATCGTAGAAGTGTTCTTTTGGTCATTAGTCCATCACATGTACGTTTCACTCAGCTGTATCAATGGACACCTGCAACCTCCCCTACCAGAGATTTAGCAATGAGGCCAAAGATCAGGTTTAGCTTGATCTTAAAAAAAAAAGAAAATGCAGAATAATAATGTATTTTACTCTACTCCCATTTAAGTGAAATACTCTGAGGGGGGAGTTAACAAAGTTATATTTTGGTCCAAGTCTTTTGAGTTTGAGGTTTTTTTTCTTGCCCATGCCTCATTTTCTCCTCCCCCTTTATAAAATGTGGTAGAAATAAGCATCGACACTGAGACAGGGTGAGACACAGAGAGTATGAGACAGGGTGAGACAGACAGGGTGAGGCGCTATGAGACAGGGTGAGACACAGAGTATGAGACAGGGTGAGACAGAGTATGAGACAGGGTGAGACACAGAGTATGAGACAGGGTGAGACAGACAGGATGAGACACTATGAGACAGGGTGAGACAGTGTGACACAGTATGAAACTATGAGACAGTATGAGACAGTATGAGACAGTATGAGACAGTATGAGACAGTATGAGACAGTATGAGACAGTGTGACAGGGCTGCAGCCACAGTAAGGGAGTCAGTTCCATGGTTCAATGAATTACACAATATAAACAGGAAGCAGTTTGACTTCAAAAGACCACACAGGGCATGGTGATTGAAACCTTGTGTAGAATCCACTGGTTCTCTCTGTGGCAAATCATTTTCTTTTTCAATGCTCTTTTGAAGCCCTGCGCTCCTCCAACAGTGATTAAATACAGGTGTATATTTTGAAAACGTACGTTTGACAGTGGCATCTTCATTTGCGACATAAAGAATCAAAAGTAGTTATATATAGTAGCTCCCCTTATCCGGCAATATACAGAAAAGAAAAAAGGAAAAAAAAAAGGCTAAATTGGTGTAATTTCTCTCTCTGTGTTTAACGCTGCACCTTCCTCTTCCCCAACCCTCCCTACGGCAAGCGTTAAAAATACAAACACAAAAATGCATCAAAGATAAAACAGCTCCCCCTCCTTCCAGAGCAGGGGGAGAGGACTGGGCTCACACTGCCCAGCAGCCTGCAGCCTAAAGACCCGCTCACTTCCCCTATACAAACAGGACCTGTCCCTATAGCCATGCTCACTTCCCTTATACAAACAGGACCTGTCCCTATAGACCCGCTCACTTCCCCTATACAAACAGGACCTGTCCCTATAGCCATGCTCACTTCCCTTATACAAACAGGACCTGTCCCTAAAGACATGCTCACTTCCCCTATACAAACAGGACCTGTCCCTATAGATCTGCTCACTTCCCTATACAAACAGGACCTGTCCCTATAGATCTGCTCACTTCCCTTATACAAACAGGACCTGTCACTAAAGACATGCTCACTTCCCCTATACAAACAGGACCTGTCCCTATAGACATGCCCACTTCCCCTATACAATCAGGACATGTCCCTATAGATCTGCTCACTTCCCTTATACAAACAGGACCTGTCCCTATAGCCATGCTCACTTCCCTTATACAAACAGGACCTGTCACTATCGACATGCTCACTTCCTCCATACCAACAGGATCTGTCCCTAAAGACCTGCTCACTTCCTCCATACAAACAGGACCTGTCCCTATAGACATGCTCACTTCCTCCATACAAACAGGACCTGTCACTAAAGACATGCTCACTTCCCCCAATCTGTCCATCAGTGAAGGCAACACTGTGACCCTCTCCTCCAATCCTAACCCCCTCCAGCGCACCATCAACCTACACCAGGGGCGTCGCTGGGATTTGAACAGATCCGGGGCCGAGCAGACAAATTGTTTCGTTCATTTAAAAAAAGGAATTGACGTCAAAGTCAGTGAACAATGGGCATTGTGATAAAAAAAGAAAAAAAGAGTCAGGGCCTTGTCAAAACAGATTTGAGGCTGAAGTCTTTCTTCCTCTCCCCCTCCTCCTCCCCTCTCTCCTCTCCCTCTCCCTCTCCCTCTCTCCCCCCCTTCTTCCCTCCCCCTCCTCCCTCCGTCCATCCCTCAGTCTACTTCCATCCCTCCCCCCGTCCCTCTTCTCTCCCCCCCTCCCCCTCCCCCCCCTCGCCATCCCACCCCCACCCCTCCTCCCCCCCTCCCTCTCTGTGCTGTTAGAGGTCGCTCTCCCCGTAGAGGGCCGTGGAGAAGGACATGTAGTCGAGTGCGTTGGGCGGAGCGTCGGGCCCGGTGTAGGGCGCCATGCGGGCGATGCAGTACTCCGCCTGGTCCGGCGGCAGCTCCCGCCGCAGCTCCTCCGCCGTGATGTAGTTCTGCGAGGAGAGAGAGAGAGAGAGCACAGACACTTCTGAGGCTGTACCCCACAACAGACACTTCTCTAAGACCCTGTCCCTTAAATTACAGGCTTTGGCTGTGCCCTTATCCAGACACTTCTCTAAGACCAAACTAGTCAAAACAGTTTAGCTGAAAGCCACCCTAGTGGGAAGAACCTTTCCTCGGTGCTAAAAACACATAGTTAAACTGGACCCCAGGTAAATCTGAGCCACAATTCAAGACCCCTGTCCCTTAAAAACTGAGGCTGTGCCCCACAACAGACACTTCTCTAAGACCCTGTTCATTCAAAACTGAGGCTGTACCCCACAACAGACACTTCTCTAAGACCCTGTCCCTCTTATAAAGCGCTCTTCTTGCGAACAACCCAGGGCGCTTTTACAAAGAGAAAAACACAATTCATAAACTAATACAAATTATTCAATAAGTCAATAAAATCAAATAAATGAAATAAAAAATAAATTAAATAAATCTGAATCAGCTAAGTCCAAACTAGGAGGAATATACACATGAGAACAGGTAAGACCCTTTCCCTTAAAAACTGAGGCTGTACCTCACAACAGACACCGATGGCATCATCGCAAACAAGATCGGTGGGTATTATTTTAGCTTCTCTTAAAATTTGTTTCAGATTTTTTCCCCCCCGTTTTTCTCCCAATTTAGTAGCCAATTACACCCTCTATTTATTTCAATTTACCCTCCCCACACGAGTCAAGCTCATCGCTACGAGGCTAGCCAATTCTCAGAGGGCAGCAAACTCAGCTTCCTTTGAGATGGAATTCGGCCACCCTCCTTCTGGAGACTCCCTTATGTGCGGACCCAAGCCGGCTCACCCTCCCCCTGGAGCAGACAGCCAAATGCCACCCCCCATTCAGGGCTGATGACCAGGGCCGATCTGGTAGAGACGGGTTTCAAACCGCGTCCCTGACAGGCAGCGCACACCATATCGGACCAGATAAAATATGATGCATTAGACTGCTACGCTATCCGCTGCCCCTTATTTTAGTTTTGAGACAGTCAATATTATTTTATATCAGACAGCTTGCTGAATAGCTAGCTAGCTAAAGTCACGAGGAGCCACCAGGCACTACGACAGCTGTCACCACTGTTGGTATTCCCATTTTAGTTTCCATGCAAGCCAGCTAGCTAGCTAGTAAAACAAAACAAAAAATTGTCATTGATAACTAATGTAGCAAGGCAACAAGCTGGTGCTCTTCGATGTGACAAGGCTTAGCTAAGTAGCTAACTCTACACTGGCTTGCAGACATGGGACCAAGTCCCTCTTATCCCAGTCACAAGTAAGTCTCAAGTAATTTGGTCCAAGTCACAAGCAAGTCCCAAGTCATCAAAACAGTGACTCGAGTCCACATCTCTGCCGGCTTGTGTAAGTTAGCTGGCTATCTAGCAACGTTGAGATCCTCGGTCTGAAACTCGCTGCAGAGGCAGAGCTACCCACTGTCGTTACATATAATGCACCTAGAACATAGATAGTCTCTTTGAGCAACAGTCTCTGCAAAGTCTCTCACCTTGTCCCCGGCCAGGATCCTGAAGGAGGCGATGACCTGGCCCGCTGTGTCGGTGTCCGTGGTCTCGCGGGACATGAAGTCGATGAAGGCCTGGAAGGTCACGGCTCCACTGCCGGTCCGGTCAATGATGCCCATGATTCGGCTGAACTCGGAGTCGCCCTGGAAACCCGGGCACAGGCACAATGAGGGGCATTGTAAATACGGGGCGGCTGTGGCTCAGTGCTTAGCGACATGGGCTGGCAAGCAGAGGGTTGCTGGTTCGAATCCCAGGAAGGTCAAACCAAAAAACAATGAACTGGAAACTGGAAGGATGCTAGTTCACTTCCTGGGGCACTGCCGAAGTGCCCTTGAGCAGGGCACTGAACCCCTAAAACTGCTCCAGGGTCGCCGTACTATGACTGACCCTGTGCTGACATATGACTGACATATGCAAAAGACAAATTACAATTACCTTGTGTAACATGGAAATAAAGAATATTATTATTTTAAAAAAAAGGTAAAAGAAAATAGGAAGGCGTTTCTAGGGGAATCGGGTTGATTAATGGCCACGCCAACTGGCAGGGCACACAGCTGTGCATGAAATGTCTAATTGTGTGTTTAAAACTGCTCTGCTCTCTTAGTAGGTGGCTGAAACTGGGAGCGGAAAGCTGGGAGAGAGATGATTGGTAAAGAAAACCGACTGAAAAGTCTAAAACGGGTAACCTGTGTGTCGTGTTCTGACGAACAACTCTGCAATTCCTGGATTTAGCTTGTTACTTTGGTTTGCTGTTTCAGTCCGGAACCCATGAGGGGGACGGTCGAAGACCTTTTGTTTGTTATTTACTATTGTTATAATTAGAACCAGCTCACTCTCTCTCTCTCTCTCTCTCTCTCTCTCTCTCTCTCCTTCGCTCCCCCTCTCTGAGGAAACAATAAATAAAATCTGGTCCACAGAACTCCATTCCCTGCCTCCTGCTGTTCTGTTCTTAAAAAATATATATATATTTACAGTTTCCAATTTTTCCCCTGTTTTTCTCCCAATTTGGCTGCCAATTATACCCTCTATTTATCTCAATTCACCCTCCCCCACGAGTCCGCCGCCCATCCTCCAGGTAATGAGACAATTTCCCGGGCCAGCAGATCAGTCTCCTCCAAGACGGAACCCGACCACGGACGCCCTTCCTGCTCTTTGACAAACTCGTGCCGGCTCACCCTCCCCCTTCCCCCCTCCCCCTGGGACAGACAGCCAAATGCCGCTAACAGCCATGGCCGGTCTGGCATAGACGGGTTTCGAACCGCGTCCCTGATAGGCAGCTCACACTCGTATCGGACCAGCCAAGATACGGGAGCGTTAGACCGCTACGCTACCCGCTACCCGCCGCCTCCCTGCTGTTCTGGTCTAATCCACGTTGTGTCGCACGGCGGTGACAGAGGGAAAAGCAGAGTTAAAAGGGTGTTAGCCTGAACCCCAGCCCCGCCCCCCCCCCCCCCTCCCCCCGACCCGCCCCCTTCCCCTCCCTCCCCACCCCCGCCCCAGCCCCAGCCCCGCCCCCCCTCCATACCTGCTTGTCATCCTCCACATCGTAGCCCAAGCTGATCAGGCAGGCCTTGAACTCCTCGGCCATCAGGGCGCCACTGTGATCCTAAAGGTCCACATGAGCCAATCACAGTACAGCGCCACGGAGGGGACCAGCCAATCACAGCGAGGCGAAATGGAGATGTGGAGACGTGGAGGTTTGAGGACAGAGAGACACAGAAACACAAGCGGGTGAGGACGAGGTAGGGGGACAAACGGGAACAGCATGCACGGTCATGGGGGCTGATGGGGACCAATCAGAATGCAGAACATACACAAGCTGGCGAGACACTCTGTCTGATCCTCACAGGTAAAACACACAGCCGCGCAAACGCTCCTTTTCCCCTAGCGGCACCACACCTCTTCTCTCTCTTTTCCCCCCCGGTCTCTCTGGCGGAGCAGAGGAACAAAGAGACAACCGCGGGAGCAGTTTGCGTGCCGTCGAGTCGAGTCGAGTCTACCCTCCTCGCGAGAACCGACCGGCCGTGGAGCGTCACGCACGAGTGAGTCCATCGGTCAGGACCGCGGAATCGCTCGCGATCTTCCGCACGAGACTCAAAACCCACCTCTTCAGACTCCACTACCACTGAACTCTGTCCATCTAGCCAATTCTCATCACCACTGCCTACTTGCTCAACACTATGGATCCCTGCTTACTCCTCATTTCACAAAAAAAATAAAAATGTTTTACTAACCTTTTCCTTCCCAGTGTTACAGGGACGGGGCAGCTGGGGATGTCTACCTGTCCAGCTCTCCTCCCCATGCACATCTTGTAAGTCGCTCTGGATGCTGCTAAATCTTTAAATGTTAAATGTAAATGTAAGTGAGTCGTCCTCGCCGTGCCCCCTAGGACGGGCTCCCGCTGCTCTCCCTGCTCTCCCCCCTGCTCCCCCCTGCTCCTCGCCTCGCCGTGCTCTGACCTTGTCGCTGACCTTGTCGAAGTGGTTGAAGGAGGCGCGGTACTCGTGGAGCTGCTCCTGCGTGATGCCCTTGGCGTCCCGGGTCAGGACCTGGTTCTCGATCTCGTTGATCGTCCGGGCGATGGTGGTCAGCAGCTGCTCCCAGCCCACTCGCAAGTGCTGCGGGAGAGAGAGAGAGAGGGAGAGAGAGAGAGAGAGAGAGAGAGAGAGGGAGAGGGAGAGAGGGAGAGGAGGGGGAGGGAGAGAGAGTGAGAGAGAGAGGGAGTGAGGGAGGGAGGGAGAGAGAGAGGGAGGGAGAGAGAGAGAGAGAGAGAGAAAGTGAGGGAGGGAGGGGGAGAGGGAGAGAGAGAGAGAGATAAAAGAGAGGAGAGGGAGAGAGAGAGAGAGAGGAAGAGAGAGATAAATGAGAGGAGAGAGGGAGGGAGAGAGAGATAAATGAGAGGAGGGAGAGGGACAGGGAGAGAGGGGGAGAGATTAAAAAACCCACCTCTTCACACTCCACTACCACTGACTTTGTACATTAATTAACTGCCAGCACCACTGTCTAAATTTCAAAAGCACGAACTTTTCTTTCCCTGTGTCACAGGTACGGTATGCAGCTGCCAACAATTATATCTGTATTACTATATATAGTATATCACTGTAGTACTACACTGATCTCTAGCACTAACCATGATTAATCAGACCCTGTATAAATGCAGGGAGGTAAGTCGGAGGACAAGAGAGGGCCAAATGCCTAGAACGTAAATGTCGAAGGACAGAGAGACACAGCCGGCTCCCTCCAAGAGAGAGCCGCTGTAGAGTGAGGGAGAGGAGACCCGGACCCGAGCAGGGGAAGGAGCGATAAATGAGGAGAGAGAGGGACGGATAGAGAGGGAGAGAGCCGCACCTCCATGGTGTACGTGGTGTACTGGTTGTCGAAGATGAGCGCCTCCTGGATGAGCTGGTGGTCTCCCTCCAGCTGGTCGATCTTGGGCTTGTAGTCGGCGAAGTTCTGCTCGTGCTGCCGCAGCGTGGTCAGCTGGTCCTCCAGCGTGCCGTGCAGCTCGATGCTGATCCGCCCGATCTCCTGCAGACAGACGCGCTCTCGTGAGCAGGCCGGCAGCGTGGCGTAGTGTACTGGTTAGGGGAGCTGGGCTCAACCGCAATAGGCAACTCACACTCGCAAAGCACCCGTCAATGCGAGTGCGTTCCACCACTACGCTATCCGAGGCCCCCCGATAGCAGTCCAGTTTTTATGTGTGCTACCAGGCGGCAGTGTGGTGTAATGGTTAGGGGAGCTGGGCTTGTAACTCAGAGGTTGCTGGTTCTATTCCCAGGTGGGGCACTGCTGTTGAGCTTGAGCTAAAGGTACTTAACCTGAATTGCTTCAGTAAAAAATATCCAGCTGTATAAATGGATTGTAAATAAATGTAAACTGTGTAAGTCGCTCTGGATAAGAGCATCAGCTAAATGGTTAAAATGTAAAATGCAAGCGCTCACCCCTCACCCCTCTCTCCCCTTTCATCAATGTTCATTCAGCCCCTTCGCTTGCCTCATGCAATTGATATGACTTAAAAAGGGAATATTTATTTTCATACTCATTTTTATTTTTTATTTTTTTTAAATCAGATTTTTCTCCCAATTTGGTAGGCAATTATACCCTCCATTTCTTTCAATTTACCCTCCCCCCCACAGGTCCACCGCCCACCTCAGAGGTAAGCCAGTTTGTCCCGTACAGGGACACCTTCGCGCTTCTCGGTCAGCCAATCACTCACGGCCAGAGCCGGGCTGGCGCAGGCCGGGTTTCGAACCGCGGCTGCAGTGGGCAACTTGCATTCCGGACGAATGCTTTGACCGATACGCCACCCGAGGCCCTATTTCGTCATACTCTTGAAACAGAAGAATGAGAGACAGTGTGGGGAGGAGAGAGAGGTGCAGCCCTCGAACCTCCATCTTGTCGTGGATCCAGGGCCCCACGGCGTTGGCCTGGCTGGCGAACTGGCGGCGGAGATGGTCGTTGGACTGCTGCCGCTCCAGCTCGTCCTTAAGAGCCTGGTCCCTCTGGGGCACGAGCTGCTGCACCTGCACACACCAGGAGAGGGCGCCAGAGTCAACAGAGTAACACACACAATACGCAGCGGGAGAGTGTCAGTATTACGCAGTGGGACAGTGTCAGTATTACGCAGTGGGACAGTGTCAGTATTACGCAGTGGGACAGTCTCAGTATTACACAGTGGGACGCGTGTCTCAGTATTACACAGTGTCAGTATTACACAGTGGGACAGTGTCAGTATTACACAGTGTCAGTATTACGCAGTGGGACAGTGTCAGTATTACACAGTGGGCCAGTATTACACAGTGTCAGTATTACGCAGTGGGACAGTGTCAGTATTACACAGTGGGAGTGTGTCAGTATTACACAGTGTCAGTATTACACAGTGGGACAGTGTCAGTATTACACAGTGTCAGTATTACACAGTGGGATGGTGTGTCAGTATTACACAGTGTCAGTATTACGCAGTGGGAGTGTGTCAGTATTACACAGTGGGACAGTGTCAGTATTACGCAGTGTCGGGCAGCGTACGCACCGTGTCCCAGGTGTTGTTGACGCTCTCCGGTGTGATGGTGGTGTACGGGTTGTTGCTGCTGAGCGTGATGCTGTTGCTCTGGGCGATCTTCTGCACCTCGGCCTGAATGCCCTGGATCGCCTCACGCTCCTTATTGGCCTCCGGGAGGGTGGACTTGAACTGCTCATGGGCCGTGATCAGGCCCTGAGGGAGAGAGGGAGAGGGGGAGGGGGAGAGGGAGGAAGAGAGGGAGAGAGGGAGAGAGAGAGAACATCATAAGAAGAACATCATAAGAATACATAATGAAGAACGGAGAGTTCGAGAGATCTAGGGAGAGAGAGATGTCCTAATCTAAAGAGTATCTAGTACTGCATCTAGCCTGGACTTGAATAGCCCGAGCGTTTCTGCCTCTACTACCTGACCTGGCAAGCTGTTCCAGGCATTGACAACTCTTGTGTAAAGAAAAACTTCCTAATATCTGTGCGGAATTTGCCTTTAACTAATTTCCACCTGTGGTCTCTTGTTCTGCTGACCCCACTTATCTTAAAAAATCTTTGGTATTTTACTTTGCTAATCCCTTTTAGGAATTTAAAAACCTCAATCAAATCCCCCTAAGTCTCCGTTTGCTAATAGATTGAGTGCCTTAAGTCTCCCTGTGTAAAAGTGAGCTTGCACACAGTGTAAGAAAAGTGATATTCTCCCTCACTTCCCGATTACCCACCCTCCCTATCCATTTCTCTCCCGTTCTTTCGCCCCCCACCCTCACCTGGATCTCCTCGATGTTGTGCACGATGAACATGTCCTGCAGGTCCTCCATGGCCCCGTCCATCCAGTTGTTGAAGGGCGCCGCCCTCTTGGCGAACTCCAGATACAGCTCGTCGATCGTCTCCAGCTGCTTTTCTGTCCTCTGTGGGAAGCGAGGGATGGTCAACCGCCATTCCGATACACCAGGGAAGGGTTTCTGTGCAGCGAGCTCATTCCTTCCCCCCTCCCTCTGGGGCGGACAGCCAATCGCCACAGTGAGCTCATTCCTTCCCCCCTCCCTCTGGGGCGGACAGCCAATCGCCACAGCGAGCTCATTCCTTCCCCTCCCTCTGGGGCAGACAGCCAATCGCCACAGCGACATTCCCTCCCCCCTCCCTCTGGGGCGGACAGCCAATCGCCACAGCGAGCTCATTCCTTCCCCCCTCCCTCTGGGGCGGACAGCCAATCGCCACAGCGAGCTCATTCCCTCCCCCTCCCTCTGGGGCGGAGGGCCAATCGCCACAGCGAGCTCCCCTCCCCCTCCCTCTGGGGCGGACAGCCAATCGCCACAGCGAGCAACAGCCAATCGCCACAGCGAGTTCCCTTCCCCCCTCCCTCTGGGGCGGAGGGCCAATCGCCACCCCCCGAATGCGACTCCCAGCCAGATCAAACTCCGGCTGCAGTTGGCAACCTGCACTCCAGGGGAAGTGCCTTTACCTGTTGCGCCACCGGGGGCCCCCAGAGTGAGAGGGTGTTAGAGGAGTGGAATACGGGGTGGGAGTGTTTGAGGGAGGAGTGAGACAGAGAGAGAGAGCGTGTGAGGGAGGAGTGAGAGAGAGAGAGAGAGAGAGAGAGAGAGAGAGAGAGAGAGAGAGAGAGAGAGAGAGAGAGAGAGAGAGAGAGAGAGAGAGAGAGAGAGAGAGAGAGAGAGAGAGAGAGAGAGAGAGAGAGAGAGAGAGAGAGCGTTTGATGCAGGAGTAGAGTGTGGGGGCGTAGGTGGAGGAGTGAGACAGAGAGTGTTTGAGGGAGGAGTAGAGTCTGGGAGCATTTGATGGAGGAGTGGAGAGAGAGAGCGTTTGAGGGAGGAGTAGACAGAGCGCAGGAGCATTGGTGGGAGGAGTGGACAGAGAGAGAGAGCGTGTGTGGGAGGAGTAGACAGAGCGCAGGAGCATTGGTGGGAGGAGTGGACAGAGAGAGAGAGCGTGGGAGGAGTAGACAGAGCGTGGGAGCGTTGGTGGGGGTCTGGTACCTCCAGAGAGGCCCTGCGGCTCTGGTTGAGGATTCCCAGGGCGTCCCACTGCTCACAGATCCCAGAGCAGCGCTCGTTCACGCTGGGCGAGTCGTAGTAGTCCAGCTCACTGAGAGGAGAGAGAGGAACACAGGCAGGGCGTAACTCACACATTCGCTCACTCTTCCTCCAGGCTTTCCCCCGTCAGAAGACGTTTCCTTCACCCACTTTCTCCATCCCGATTCACATGGTTGTATAATATGTCATGTAATGTTACTGCATACTGTATATTGTGTGCTGCTGTTGTGTATATATACAGTACCAGTCAAAAGTTTGAATACACCTGCTGGAAACTAGGTTTATCTCATAATTGACAATGTTTTACACCATACAAGTTTCTTTAAATACTTGAAAATTACAAAAAACACATGTAACAATAAACAAAAGGAACATCAAAGCAATGTTCAAGAAAACTGAATAGAAAATTGAATCTTGGATTCCTCAAAATAGTCACCCTTTGCTGTGAGAACAGCCTCACAAACAGGGGCCATTCGGTTAATACGTTTCAGCAGGAAATCACCCGACATGTTTTCCCAGCTCTCCGGCAGCAATTCCCAGAGGCACTTGTGGGTTGCTTTGCTTTGACTCTTCTGTCCAATTCATCCCATGCAAGTTCTATGGGATTGAGGTCTGGACACTGGGCAGGCCAGGTCCTTAGTTTGAGTTGTCCTTCACGTTCCCCCTTCACCAGAGTGCCCGCTTAGCCGTAGTCCAGATAGAAGGTGTACTCAAACTTTTGACTGGTACTGTATGTGTACATAGTATATAGGCCTGTAGTGTCTATTGCTTTGTGGGATGTTGTGTACTGTATCTGTTCAAGGCAGAGAGAGCCAGAGCACAAGCATTTCATTGTATTTGATACATATGACAATAAAGTTGAACCTGAACTGTCCCACCTCTGCCTGCCCCCCCCCAATCTCTCCATGGGTCTGTCCACCCCCCCCCCCCCAACGTACTTGAGCTCCTGAGCGATGGCAGCGATCTGCTCCACACGGTCCTGGTGGGCTGCCAGGTCACTCTCAAACGCCTCGTGCTTCTTCAGCAGGGCCTTCACCTCCGACAGCGAGGCCGTCTCATAGTCCTTCTGAGTCAGCATGGCCTCCTTACCTAACACGGGGAGGGTGGAGAACATGAGCCCCCACCTACACCGAACCATAACTCCACATAACCCCAACCCTAACACAGGGAGGGTGGAGAACATGAGGCCGCCACCTAAACCGAACCATAACTCCACATAATCCCAACCCTAACACAGGGAGGGTGGAGATCATGAGCCCCCCACCTACACTGTAACCCTTACCTAACGGAAAGAGGGTGGAGGAGGAGGGGGCCTGAGCACTTGGTCAGGGAGGTGAGAACACAAGGTGTTTAAAGAGACAGTGGGCAGGTTAGAGTGAGCACAGGAGAGGTGTGTAAGAGGAGGTGAAACAGAGAGCGGCCTGTCATGTCTGCGAGGAGCGACTTTGGTCCAGGGAATGATTGACAGAGACCGAGAGAGCCAGGAGCTAATGATTGCTAGAGAGAGACAGAGAGAGACAGAGACCGAGACAGAGACAGAAACAGAGACAGAGACAGAGACAGAGAGAGACAGAGACACACACACACAGACACACACAGACACATGTATGGTGTACCCCCACTACAGTCACTTTTCTATCCTTTTGGGAGCTACTACAGTGTGCTATACAGAGCACTGGTATAGTACACTTTCTATCGACTCTGTTTTGGCCAGTGCATAGCTCCTGGCGGATGTGCGTATGAACTCTATTTACCTTCCGCCCAGGCCTCGTGGATGGCAGCTTTTTGACGGAACTTTTCTGCCAGATGGTCCAGTCTCTCTAGCCGCCTGATCTCATTCAGAAGCCACTCCTCATAGCCCTTCTCCGCCCCCTCCAGGTTGTGCCACGCGCCGTTAATATCCTGCAAGCAGACCACAAGTAATCACCGACCAGACCACAAGTAATCACCGACCAGGCCACAAGTAATCACTGACCAGGCCACAAATAATTACTGACCAGATGCGATAGAGACTGTAAATTATGACTGTACAAGCGCATGCACAGACAGGCGCACACAGCAGCAGGTACTGCATGCAGCAAGCGCATGACAACGGAGGACATGGATGTGAGTGACAGCACATGTGCTGCTGTATGCGCAAGTCTCCACCGCGGATCTGTGGTGAGTGTTCCGATGCAAAATGGCTGCCGTACACCCATTCTTTGCAACTGATGCAAAAATGGACTTCACTTTGGACTTTCACGTCTCATTGTGGGTGTGAGAACAGCCGTGGCAGGTGGCAACAACGGTGGCAGGGAAACAGACATTTTGCGGTAACGTTATTGGAAACGGGGAAAAAATACATATAACGTTACATGGAATCTGACATTTCCATGACATAAAGCTTTTTCATTAATTTCC
Organism: Aldrovandia affinis; assembly: GCA_029706075.1. Taxonomy (NCBI): domain Eukaryota; kingdom Metazoa; phylum Chordata; class Actinopteri; order Notacanthiformes; family Halosauridae; genus Aldrovandia; species Aldrovandia affinis. The sequence continues at coordinate 533,824 of JAINUG010000288.1, read as the reverse complement.
ATGACATTTCCATGACTTTCCATGACAATAGTTTTTCCATGACGCGTGGGAACCCTGTGCAAATGCAGGCCGCCCCAATGGTGCCGCGCGCACACTCACCGATACCATGCGGCCCTCGGAGGGCATGAAGGCGGGCCGGTTGCTGAGCCTCAGCTTGGTCTGCAGGGTGTTGAAGTTGATCTCCAGCTGGCACTTCTCCTGGACCTTGGGAGGCTTGTGGACGCGCCGGTAGCCCCGGAAGTCCTCCAGCTTCTGCTGCATCTCCGCCATCGTCTTCTCCGGGACGCGGTTCTCCAGCCACGGCACGGTGCGCCGGATCCACTCCAGCAGCTAGAGACACAGAGCCAGAGGAACCGGTGAGAGAGGGGAGGAGGAGGGGAGAGAGGAGAGAGGAGGAGAGGAGGGAGGGGGAGGAGAGAGGAGAGGGAGGGAGGGAGGAGAGGAGAGAGGAGAGGAGAGGGGAGGAGAGAGGAGGGGAGAGAGGGGAGAGAGGGGGAGAGAGAGAGAGGGGGAGAGGAGAGAGGAGAGGAGAGAGAGGGGGAGAGGAGGGGGGAGGAGAGGAGGAGGAGAGGAGGAGGAGGAGGAGGAGAGGAGAGGAGGGGAGGGAGGAGGGAGAGGAGAGGGGGAGAGGAGGGGAGGAGAGAGGAGAGGAGGAGGAGGAGGAGAGGGGAGGAGAGAGGAGGGAGAGGAGAGGGGAAGAGAGGGGAAGAGAGGGGAAGAGAGGGGAGGAGAGGGGAGACGGACAGATGACTGGCCGCAGGGGAAAGGTGGAAGGCCAGCAAGACCGTCGTCTGAAACGTGGGAGAGGGGGGGATGCTCACATCGCTGGCCAGCTTCTCGTAGTCCTCCATCAGCTGCTCATTCTCCTGGTTGACCGCCAGCACTTTGCAGATGCGATTGGCTGCCGTCTCAGCCTATCAGGAAGAAGAGGGTTCAGTAAAGAGGGAAGAGACCGTTCTTCTGACTGACACTGGGAGTGGTTGTGTGTATCGCTGACCAGGTGCCTGGGCCAGTTAGAAGGCCTGCAGAATTATAATGGTTTAATATCAGTTTCATTTCCATCCATGTCTCCCCCTCCCCCACCCCATTTTACAGTGCAATGCAATTTTTTGTAGGTACAACTGTGGCTAATAAAAAGCTTTATCCACATAAGAAATTACATTTGTACTGGAAATGTAGAGGATTATGGGAAATTTGTAAACAGATTGTCAGGCAGCAGCTGTGAAAGAAATGTACCCCCCCCCATTGAGCCTGGGCTTTGGCTCGTAAAGTTCCTGAAGTAAGACACCCAGTGATTCCCTCCTTCTAAAACGACTAAAATCTGTCTGGGACAGAAAAGGGCTCATTTTCATTCCTGATTAATAATTAATAATTATTTTTTTTTCCCCATTCTCCCACTTTGGAATGGGCCAAATGTATTCGCAGGGTCGTCTCATTCCCTAAATCGTGTCATTCTCCGTCACATTGGGACAGGGCAGACATGCACACGCTCTCCTCCGCCCGCCAGCCACCCCCTTGTTTTCTTTCTGCAGTCCACCAGCCGAGCTGCGCAGTCACTGGAGGTCATAGGAGGCAGACTGCAGGCGCCCCTTCGAACCAGAGGAGGCACTAGCGTGTGATGAGACGAGGATAATCTAGCCAATAACAGACTTAAGGCCAGAGCCTCATCCATGATTGTGACCTCTCCTCCTACAACAGGGCCTGAACCAATATCCCACACCCCAAACACCAGAAGGGAGAGAGAGAGAGAGAGAGAGAGAGAGAGAGAGAGAGAGAGAGAGAGAGGAGAGGGAGAGAGAGGGAGAGGGAGAGGAGAGGAGAGAGAGAGAGAGAGAGAGAGACCGAGAGAGCAGGAGAGAAGAGGGAGAGGGAATGAGTAAATATTCAAACCTATGTATTTGGATGATAAGTGTGGTGTAAAAATTGGTGACAAAAAGAACAGAATGCTTAATTCAAGGGCACGGGATGAGGCAGGGCTGCAGTTTGAGTTCCAACGTTGTTCAGTATTTATATGAATGAGCTGGCTGCCCTACTGGAACAATCAGCAGCCCCTGGCCTCACCCTAAACAACGCACAGGGCCATGGGGCCTCCCCGGTGGTCTCGCGGTTACATCGCGGTTACATCGCGGCTACACGCTGGCCACTGCGACCGGGGTTCAATTCCACCGGCCGCCCCAGTATCAGATCTGGCTGGGAGGGGGGGAGGTTATGAGTTCGCTGCGTTGGGAGTGGCTCTGTGTACCGGAGTTATGGTCGACGGCTTGGCGAGTGCCTGCTCGGAGGAGGCGGTACATCGCCTTTGTCACTACCGGTCTCAGGGCTACGGCAGCAAGCTCACAATAGGAAGGGGGGGATTGACGTGAAAAGAGAGGGTGTAACTGGCTACTAAATTTGGAGAAAATGGGAACAAAATCTTTTTAAAAAATTAAAAAATTAAAAAGAAGAATTTTTTAATGCTCTATGCAGTTGACATGGTGCTGCTGTTGCCCAAGGAACGGGTTACAGCAGCATCTGTATCTGTTAGAACAGTACTGTGAGAACTGGGCCCTGGCAGTACATTTTAAATTGTTTATTTTATGAACGAATCAATCAATTAATTACTTAATTACTGAATTTGGGAAATATGCAATATTACAATAGTACATAGTACCTCTTATGTCATTGACATTGTTTATTTACATTTTATGCAAACAATGGCTTTGGCTATACTGTACAGACATGTGGTCATGCCAATAAAGCTTATCTGAAAATGAGAAAGAAGAAAGAAAGAAAGAGAGCAAGAGAGCCAGAGAGAGAGAGAGAGAGAGAATACCTTTCAGACAGATGAGAGAGGGAGAAGGGAGGAGCAGACAGAGGCCCAGACAGGAAGCAAGGAGGAGTCCATCAATAATGAAGGCAAGAGGACAGTCTGTGGAAGGAAGGGTCAAGTAGCATCAGCAACGGAGAGACGCACACACTGAAATCAACACCTAGTCGCTGGGAGTTTGTATAATGCAGTATACTGTACCAAATTCTCTTTCTGTGGCAGGAGGTGTGGTATAATGGTTAGGGAACTGGCCTTGTAACATTAAGGTTGCAGGTTCAATCCCCAGGTGGGACACTGCTGTTGTACCCTTGAGCAAGGTACTTAACCTGAATTGCTTCAGTTAATATCCAGCTGTATAAATGGATTGTAAAGAAATGTAAACTGTAAGTCACTCTGGATAAGAGCGTCTGCTAAATGCCTGTAATGTAATGTAATGTAATGTAGAGAGTGGTGCCCTGTGGGATGTGTCATGACGTAGCAGGGCTCAGAAACACGCCACCACAGACATACTGCAGCCAGGACGTGCTGGCCAATACCACTGACACAGCACAGGCAGGACCTGCTGGCCAATACCACTGACACAGCACAGCCAGGACCTGCTGGCCAATACCACTGACACAGAACTTCTGGGCAATTCTCAATGGCTAAATTGCAGTTGGTAAATGTTTTAATTCTAGGGTGTAAAGCAACAAAAGGTGAATATGCTGAGGTGTTGCCGTGGTACAGGTGTGCAGGAGGAGTGGCCTGGCCCAAGGCAATCAGCCAATCCTAGCGTTGGAGGGAGAGAGAGAGAGAAAGAGAGAGAGGGAGAGAGAGAGAAAAGCTGGAGAGGAGGGAGGGGTGCGAAGGGGTACCTTCTGGGCTCCAGAAAAGGCATGGTAGAAACTGGACACATAGGTCATTATGGCTTTCTCATCCGGACGGGCGGTGCCGACGATGTCTGCAGGTAGACCACAGTGTTATACACACACACGCATACACACGCACACGCACGCACACACGCGTGCACACAGACAGACAGATATGCGCACACACATGCACACACACATGCTTATCTTTTATTTTTACAAGTGTGTCTTTTCAGACGGGACTAGCAAACGCAAGAAACACACAGCGACTCTACAGTACAGTCACACAGTACAATATAACAATGGAGGGGGGGGGCTCTGTACCTTCTGCATCCAACATCTTTGGGATGTCCAGGTGCTTCTCAGCCACTTCAAAGGCGTTGTTCAGGTTAGTCATGGGGTCATCCTGTTCGCACACGGAAGGAGAGGAACAATGAGCGACACCACATGGGCCCATTTGGGGTCAAACTACAATAGTGTTGTGGACTTCATGCTAGTATAGGGTCAACTGATTTGATGCATTGGTGACCAGACTTCAGGGGGTTAACAGTGTACTTATCTTAAAGTAAGTTTAAAGTAAGCTCATAGCTCATGATCTTGATCTTCTTTAGCCAATCGGAGAGCTGGTATAGGTGTGGGTGATGTCATGTTCATACAGGTGTGTTTGTGTGTGTTCATTTTGGGGTGTGTATGTTTATTCATAGATGTAGGTGTGTGTGTGTGTGTGTGTGTGTGTGTGTGTGTGTGTGTGTGTGTGTGTGTGTGTGTGTGTGTATGTGTGTGTTCATATAGGACAAGGTGTGTGTTTGTATAGGTATATGTGTGTGTGTGTTCATAGAGGTGTGTACCTTTCTCAGCTTGTCATAGTCGATGAGCTCAGGCCGGTGTCTGTGGATGAGAGCGTTGAAGGCCAGGCCGTCCTTCCAGCTGTCATACGGAGAGAGAAACAGGTGATGAGTAACACAGGAAAACACAGTGAGACAGGTGATCAGTCACACAGAGTGAAACAGGTGATCAGTGACACAGAGTGAGACAGGTGATCAGTCACACAGAGTGAAACAGGTGATCAGTAACACAGTGAGCAGAAATCAGAGTGAGACAGGTGATCAGTCACGCATAGAGAAAAAAGAGTGAGACAGGTGATCAGTGACACAGAGAGCGAAAAGCAGAGAGTGAGACAGGCGATCAGTGACACAGTTAGCAGAAATCAGAGTGAGACAGGTGATCAGTGACACAGGAAAACGAAGAGAGTGAGACAGGTGATCAGTGACACAGTTAAACGCAGAAAGAGTGAGACAGGCGATCAGTGACACAGGAAAACGCAGTGAGACCAACTAAAATAGACTCTCAGGACGGGGACGATACCTAATGTGGAAATTCTGCACATTGACGTTCTTGTAGGGCGCGGTCTTCCTCTGGCACCACAACAGCAGACCCTCCTTCGCAGAGGTCTCTAAAGAAAGAGAGGGAGGGGGCGAGGAAGACAAGGAGTAGTAATAAGTATTGAGAGACATCAAGAGAAGTGGGGTGAAAGAGGGGGGGAAAAGTTATGGTGAAATATTCTGCAGAATTGTGGGTAAAATGAGTAGTACCCTCCAAAATTATTATTCACACCCTTCGTAAAGATGAGGAAAGGTGGCTGTATGAAATAAACAATACAGGTAAGAATTCTATTCTTTTATACTAACGCAACTACCCAAAGAAAAATATTTGGTTCAACAAGTAATATTTTTTTCCCTCCCAAAAAAGACTTGAGTCAGACTTGGGAAGACTCACAACAAACTGTAGCTGACCCACGTCTGTCAGACTGTTTGAGTGTTAGACCAAACCCTTGCCTGCCCGCCCCCCCTCATCTTTACCTCAGGAAAAAATATCCTCATACACTGCAGAAAGCAGTTTTGAATTAAACAGAATTGTCTGTAAAGCAAAATGAATCCGAGACTGCCAACTTCACAGTTGGATTTCCAATTCATTTTTATTTTTTATTTTTCTCCCAATTTGGTTGCCAATTAAACCCTCTATTTACTTCAATTCGCCAGCCTCACGAATCCGTCGCCCATCCTCCGGGATCGAGACACACATTCCTGGTTGAGTGTTCCACGGACTCCTTAACCTTCTCCTGGACGGACTCGTGCCGGCTCTCCCTCCCCCCTCCCCGCAGGCGGACAGCCAAATGCCGCCTCCGATCGGGGCTGACGACCAGGGCCGGTCTGGTAGAGACGCGGGTTTCGATCCGCGTCCCTGACGGGCAGCGCACACCACTCCGAAGCGTGGTGCGTTAGACCGCTGCGCCATCTGCCAGGGCGGATTTCCAATTCTGTCTGGAATCTTCCTCTTATTTTTCCCTCCCTTGCCCTTCACATCACCGATCATGCGCAATAAGCCACTCACCTTCAACGGAGATGTCCTGTATGGCAAACCGCAGGATAATGGTCCAGATCATGCCCAGGGTCATCTTGGCATTCCCATCCACAATTTCTGCAAATGGCGAGATCTCAATCAGCAACCCAACCAATCACCAGCCACCAGCCAGACCTTGCAGCCAATGACGTGGCAGGGCTGCACCGGGGTGTACAGCATTGCCTTCCTCGGTGAATAAAACATCAGGGCCTCATCATCATCATTATCATATGCAGCGATTCTGGAAGACTCAAACAATTTTTAGACTGGGAAGGGAAACCTGGAAGATTCAAACAATCACACTTTAGACTGTAAAGGGAAATCCACCAATCAGGCTGTGGGACAGTGTGCCAATCAGTCTGTGGAACTGTCAGAGGCGTGAGGACAGTGTGCCATCGAGGTCACCGATGGAACCATCCACCAATCAGGCTGTGAGGACAGCGTGCCAGAGGTCACCGATGAAACCGTCCACCAATCAGGCTGTGAGGACAGCATGGCCGATGGAAGGGGAGAGCCAGTGATTGAGCTCATTTAACAATGAGCATCTGTGAGTCATTTATGATAAAAGTGCAATAATTTGTTTCTATTATTAATGGTAACAATAATCAAAATGATTATTTTGTATCAAAAATGGTAATGCACGTGCATAATGCTCTCGATTAAATTTTATCCGCAACTTTAACAAGTGAGGTTTCGAGCTAGCGCTCTTAATCAGATTTGTACTTTCTATTAAAAAAAAAAATAAAAAAAAGTTCTCCAAGTATCTATGGCTCCTCTCTCATTATGTCATTCAGTTTCGCGTTCACTGTGATTTTGTTTTGTTTTATTATTTGCCATTTTGCTGTATTAGGTGGACATACTTTTTCCTAATGTATTTTGTTTTTTTTTTTGTTTTTCTCAATACATTTCTTTTCCATTTATTTTCTTACTGGCTGTTGTAAATGAGCCTTAGCCTATAAAACACTTAGGCGATCCATCTGAAGCTTGTTCTTTAGGTCAGAGGACGTGTTGCTCGACTACAGCAGTGCACTCAAAGTGGACGGTGATTTTACATATGAAGGTGAGAACTTCTTACCTCGAGGGATCACCCAGCTCAGTGCTACAATGTGAAATCATCTCACGAAACCTTCTGTTTCAACTGCCCTCAGAATTTTTTGTTGTTAAACCTCCAAAATGTTTGCTTAAAAAGAAGTGGTAAATGTTTGCACTTTGATATTTTCATGTGATCTAGATCATTGTTTCTCAACCGGGGGTACGCGTACCCCTAGTGGTACGTGGGGGAATTGCAGGGGGTACTTGGAAATGTTTTTTGAAACCTCAAAATAAATATAAATTAATTGTATTTTGTTGGTGAAAAGCATTTCAAGTTGAAATGTTAGATGCCAGACCCTGGGCTCTTATTTCCTGCAGATTTGCTGGCTTTGTTTTGTAATTATGAATGATGAATCTTAAATTATAATTTTTGTATTTATCAAAATATATTTTGTAATTATTAATGGTGAATCTTAATAAAATGTTTTTTTAAATCAAAATATCTGTGTTGGCTGCTTACACGTGAGGTATATGCCTATATATATATATGTATATATAGGTATATATAGGCCTATATATGTATATATAGGCCTATATATATATTATGGGTAGGGGGTACTTGGGGATTGTTGAAAATATTTTAGTGGTACAGAGCACAAAAAAGGTTGAGAACCACTGATCTAGATCACTTTTCAGCGAGAACACTATTTCAACTGGACAAGGTCTCAGTGCTCAAGCCATTATCCAACTCAGTCTTGTTCTTTAACATCGTAGGAATGCTTTTGCCAGGTCCCTGACATGTAAAGCAAACAGATCAATTTGCTCCGTTATTCGTGATTGGCACTTGGCTTTACGTCGTAGAGCAATGACCGTGGTGTCAGACGGGGTGCTGAGCCCAGTGACCTTCGGCCCAGACGCACACCAGCTTCACTGACCTTCAGCCCCGATGGACACCAGCTTCACCCCCTTGCTGGCGATGAAGTCCAGGGCTTTGTTGACGTTGCTGATCTTGTGGACCCTCATCTTGCCCCTCTCAGGTTTCGCTAACCGCTCATCTGTTAATCATGTTAAGAAAATGTCAAAAAACATCCCTGTCACTTTTCAGTGACAATACAATACTGAACTTGTGGTTCTGTGTGGCTCAGTTGGTAGAGCATGGTGTTAGCAACGCTTAGGTTGTGGGTTCAATCCCCACTGGGGCCACATATACTGAAAATGTATGCATTCACTACTGTAAGTCGCTTTGGATAAAAGCGTCTGCTAAATGGCATATATTATTATTATTATTAATAATACAATACACTCATTTAGCAGACACTTTTATCCAAAGCGACTTACAGAAAGTGTATTCAGCTCGAGTACACGAACAACCACTTGAGGCTACGTGTCTAAGCACATCGTTCGTCAAGTAAGCCACAAACGACACAAGTGCTAATCACAAGTAAATTAAGTTAATTAGTGGTCCCCCCATAAACGCAAAAGCTCACCATCACAATCTAACTGCATTTCACATGAGACGTGGAGGTGTAGTTTCACATTAAGGCGTGGCTTTACATCAGGGGTGGGCAAGGAGGGCCGTATCCGTTTCTGGATTTCATGCCAACTTCTGCTCTTAATGATCTAATTAGCCCCAATCATTTACATGATCTGACATTGATAAGTTTTCTGTTAAGCCATTTACTAACCTTTTCCTTCCCAGCGTTACAGGTATGGTGTGCAGCTGCCTGCAATGATGTCTATCGCTGTATTACTGCACTGATCTCTTGCACAAACTATGATTGTTCCTACCTTGTATTAATGCACATCTTGTAAGTCGCTCTGGATAAGAGCGTCTGCTAAATGCTTAAAATGTAAAATGTAATGTAAAAATGTTAAGCTCATGAATGATTGCTGAAGACTGTTCTCGTGTCCCTGAATGAAATGTTGACTAATCTAATCTGAGTGAACTGGCATTAATGCGTACAGATAATTAGTTAATTGAGCCACAGGGGTAACTGGTAGAAACAAAAGCCTGCATACACACCGGCCCTCCAGGACCGGAATTGCCCATCCCTGCTTTACATGGATACGGTCTGTCTGGAGGGTTTTGTGTGCACAACATCAGGCGATTTCCATTAGTTTCAACCTTGGTTGGGGGAAGAAGGGAACTGCCTGTTGTTTGCAAAAACCAGGACTCCTGGAATGGATGACCCTGGTCTGTTGGACTTTCTGTGGCCAGGTTTGGCAACTCTCACAGACCCTGGGTGTGTATTATTGGTTTGCAATCTCACAGTTGAATGTATTATTGGGCAGGTGTCTTCACTTATCTGTGGGTGTCGACTGGTGTGGATGTCAAGTGAGGAATTCACTTGATGTATTGTGTTTGTGAGTGGCGCATGTTTGTGTGTGTGAATGGGGGGAGCGACTGATTGCCTGACGAGTTCCACCTGACCCAATTTAGGGTATTTAAGTGCAGGTGTGTGGCTACTGTGGCGGTATGTGTTTTGTCGAGTTTGGTGTCATGACATTTTTAAAGCATTTTGCAGACGCTCTTATCCAGAGCGACTTAGTTTACATTTCTTTACATACAATCCATTTATACAGCTGGATATTTTACTGAAGCAATTCAGGTTAAGTGCCTTGCTCAACGGTACAACAGCAGTGCCCCCACCTGGGAATTGAACCTGAGTTACAAGCCCAGCTCCCTAACCATTACACTACATTGTCGGGAACCAACTGAAAAGTTGTGACCGTGGTTGTGTGGGTGGTGCTGTTGAGTGTGAAGTAAGTGTGAACCAGTGAAAAGTTGTGACCGTGGTTGCGTGTGGCTGTTGACTGTGTAGAGTGCTTCCTGTGTGTGTGTGTTTAGAGAGCGAGCCACTGAAATGTGGCACGTCTCTGTGTGCCTGTGTGTAGTGTAATGGTTAGGGAGCTGGGCTTGTAACTCAGGTTCAATTCCCAGGTGGGGCACTGCTGTTGTACCCTTGAGCAAGGCACTTAACCTGAATTGCTTCAGTAAAATATCCAGCTGTATAAATGGATTGTATGTAAAGAAATGTAAAAACTGTGCAAGTCGCTCTGGATAGGAGCGTCTGCTAAATGCCTAAAATATGTAAACAAATTTTTTAAATGCCTGTGTGACGTGGAAGCACCTGAAAAGTGGTGAACGTCTTTGGGTGCCTGTTGAGGTTAAAGTGGAACTCTGGACTGAAAAGGAGTGGTGTCTTGTCATTGTATGTGTGATGAATGTGAGTTGTGTGATGTGTGTAGGGACAGTGTGTAGAGTGCTACTGTTGAATGTTTCATCCTGAACTGAAAAGATGCGGGATATGTGTATGTGTGTGTGTGTGTGTGTGTGTGTGTGTGTGTGTGCCCGTGAATGTTTGAAAAGAGAAAGTGACTGAAAAGCCACAAACGTCTGTGTTCGTGTTTGTTAGTGTGTTTCCCCGAAAGGGTTTCCATCTCGGAGGAGGCAGACTTTTATTTAGTTTGTTGTTTTTGTTTGTTTTCGCCAGAGGATAATAGCATGGAGAGCAGTAGCCACGGGAACGGTATGCTGACGTAGCCGAGATGACCTCCAGCAGCAGCATGAGTTTGAGACCGTCTCTGAAGTCCTCCTCGATGTTCTCAATCTGAGTGCCTGCTTTCCTCAGATGGGAGTTGCACCAGGCGGTGAACGTCTGAGAGAGAGAGAGAGAGCAAGAGAGAGAGAGACAGAGACATTTAATGTATATTGTATGTTATGTCTAAAAAAATGTATACCTGTCTGTGTCTCATGTAAATCTTTGATGTGTTATATCTGTAATTGCAAATGTGTGCTTTGGCAATACAAGAGTCATATTGTCATGCCAACAAAGCAATTTGAATTGAAATGAGAAAGAGTGACAGGTCAGTCTCACAAGAATGCAAGGGGCAAACCAGCACTACAGGATTACAGGAGAAAACCTGTTTAACAGCCCCCCCCAAAAAAATGACCAACGCCATTTAACCGGCCAGTTTGTCCAGTTTGCAGATAGGGACGATGATTAGATGCGCTGTGGAAACATTGAGGCTGGGCGCTCGTCCGGGATCCGACACTCCCCAGTGTGGCCTGCAGCTACACAAAGAGCCCGTTGACTGACCACATAATAGGGTCTCTTCACACCCCCCACCCCTACCCCTACAGAGAGTCACGGGGGTCACAGGGACTGTGCTGGGACAGGGGGGGCTCTCAAAAACAAACATTGTCCGGTAATGTGCACAAGAAAAATTAAACTGCATGTTTGCTAACAATGCTAACAGGCTGTACCAGTCAGGCTAAGAGGTGGGCACTCAAGCATCTAAATAGTTTGTCGTCCAAATACAGATCTGACTGCTGTGTCTCTCACACACTCAGTTCTCCTAGTAGTGGTACGAGAGCTCAGCATGCTCACACACAAGGCTGGCATGCGGCACACTCCTGCATGAACACCCCCTTCCCCCCACCCCCTAGTGACTCGTGGGCACTTTCAACGGAGCCATGGACAATGACATCACTGTAGCCAGAAGGCAGAGGGCATTGTGGGATTGCAGGAGAAGCAGGCCAGAGCTTGTTTTACAGTGCTGGAAAAAAAATGCACTGGGAATAACACAACACAGGGTTTGTTAATCCAGGCTTGAACCCACAGCAGCTGTTTGCTCCCGGGACATTTGACTGTTTTTACTTTATTCTTGCAGAAAGGAAACTTCAATCCTCAGCAAAAAACTGCAGTCATTTAGGGTTAGGGTCAGCTAGTGTGGCGGAGCTCAGAAGGTGTGAGTTAAAGTTGAGCGCGTGAGCGTCCGCTGCAAAGTGTGACGTCGATAAGAGTGTGATTAGTTCCCAGAGTTAGGACTTGAGTCATTTTACATTACATTTGACATTTTGGGCATTTAGCAGACGCTCTTATCCAGACCAACTTACACAGTTTTACATTCTTTACATACAATCCATTTATACAGCTGGATATTTTACTGAAGCAATTCAGGTTAAGGGCACAATGACAGTGCCCCCACCAGGGAATCAAACTCAGCAACTGTTGAGTTACGAGCCCAGTTCCCTAACCATTACACTACATTGTCACCCAGTACACAAGCTAGAAACCTGTTTTGTGTTTGGATTTTTGTTCTTTTTGCAGGAAAATTGGTTTGTCTTTAGCTCAGTGGGCTAATCGTCTCTCTTGCTGCGTCAAGATCCTCAGTTCGAAACTCGCTGCAGGCAGAACCAACTCCTTTACACTAGCGTCATTGAGAGTATTGTGAAGGACTATACCTTAATTGGTGATGGTAATTTAACACGTAAAATCATGGATGCAGGGCTACTTTGTGGCCTGTTAAGACGCTGTTCTAGTGTGTGGATGAGCCCCACGGTCTGCATCCTGTTAAGACACTGTTCTAGTGTGTGGATGAGCCCCACGGTCTGCATCCTGTTAAGGCACTGTTCTAGTGTGTGGATGAGCCCCATGGTCTGCATCCTGTTAAGACACACTGTTCTAGTGTGTGGATGAGCCCCACGGTCTGCATCCTGTTAAGGCACTGTTCTAGTGTGTGGATGAGCCCCACGGTCTGCATGCTGTTAAGGCACTGTTCTAGTGTCTGGATGAGCCCCTAGTGTGTGGGTGAGCGGTCCTGTTAACACACTGTTCTAGTGTGTGGAAGTTAAGCACTGTTCTAGTGTGTGGATGAGCCCCACGGTCTGCATCCTGTTAAGGCACTGTTCTAGTGTGTGGATGAGCCACACGGTCTGCATCCTGTTAAGGCACTGTTCTAGTGTGTGGATGAGCCCCACGGTGCATCCTGTTAAGACACTGTTCTAGTGTGTGGATGAGCCCCACGGTCTGCATGCTGTTAAGACACTGTTCTAGTGTGTGGGTGGGCCCTATGGTCTGCATCCTGTTAAGGCACTGTTCTAGTGTGTGGATGAGCCCCACGGTCTGCATGCTGTTAAGACACTGTTCTAGTGTGTGGATGAGCCCCACGGTCTGCATCCTGTTAAGGCACTGTTCTAGTGTGTGGATGAGCCCCACGGTCTGCATCCTGTTAAGACACTGTTCTAGTGTGTGGATGAGCCCCACGGTCTGCATCCTGTTAAGACACTGTTCTAGTGTGTGGATGAGCCCCACGGTCTGCATGCTGTTAAGACACTGCTCTAGTGTGTGGATGAGCCCCACGGTCTGCATGCTGTTAAGGTACTGTTCTAGTGTGTGGATGAGTCCCACGGTCTGCATTCTGTTAAGACACTGTTCTAGTGTGTGGATGAGCCCCACATCCTGTTAAGACACTGTTCTAGTGTGTGGATGAGCCCCACGGTCTGCATGCTGTTAAGGTACTGTTCTAGTGTGTGGATGATCCCCACGGTCTGCATCCTGTTAAGGCACTGTTCTAGAGTGTGGATGAGCCCCACGGTCTGCATCCTGTTAAGACACTGTTCTAGTGTGTGGATGAGTCCCACGGTCTGCATGCTGTTAAGACACTGTTCTAGTGTGTGGGTGGGCCCTATGGTCTGCATCCTGTTAAGACACTGTTCTAGTGTGTGGATGAGCCCCACGGTCTCGTACTGAATCCAGACCTTGCCAGTGCTGACTGAAGCCAGTAGCCCCCGTGAGGTAGAGTCACCCAGGGAGGGAGGAATTCAGTCGGCCAGCTTGTCCGTGTCTCGTCTCACACCAGCGCCCGCTGGTCAATCGGACACCCACAGTCTGCCATTATAAAGCTGCACATGAATGGTCTTCCTCCGACTCATGTCCTGTGCAAAGCTTAGTTACTTGCGAACTGCGTTGTGAAAGTAAGCAGCAGCTGGTTTCACATGTTCTGGGAGAGAGGGCATGCTTGTCTATGCATTGACAGCATTACATTACATTACATTACAGGCATTTAGGACATCCAGAGCGACTTACACAGTTTACATTTCTTTACATACAATCCATTTATACCTGGATTTTACTGAAGCAATTCAGGTTAAATACCTTGCTCAAGGGTTGGCAGTGTCCCACCTGGGGATTGAACCTGCAACCTTAGCCCAGTTCATTATACCACACTGACTGCCTACAGCATTGCAAAACTGCATAGAAAAACTGGTAGAATAAGGGGGGGAAAAGCGAAAGTTTCATTTTTTAAAAATGTAATCTTAAAACAAAGGCATGGCTGGTGACATTTTAATTCGTAGCAGGCTGTGGCCTACTTACTACACACCCACATCCTCACACCCATGTCGCATCTCTCCGTGACTGCGTGCGCACATTCTCCAGACAGCGCTGTGGGCGTGGTTTCCCCCCCCGGGTCGAGCCGAATAGCTGAATCACGGGAGGCTTTCAAAACACCCTGACGATAATGACAGGTCCTTAAGCAGGTTTATTTTCTTTGCGAAATTTTTGTGAGTTGAGCAAAGCCTCGCCCCAACGTGCGAGGGGTGGCGTTTTACAACTCAGGCCGTGACAAGCGATCCTCAGCCTGGAACATGCCCAGATCCTCGGATCATACGGATCAGTCCTGGATCCTCAGATCCAGCAGCTCACAGCAGAGCACGCCTTCCTGGGCGCTTCTTCCTGGTACCATTTTCATTTTTACATTTTACATTTTAGGCATTTACCATTTTCCAGAGCCCACAATACAATCCATTTATACAGCTTTTTTAAAGCAATTCAGGTTAGCTCTGACTGGTAATCTTGAGTTACAAGCCCAGCTCCCGAACCCTGTCCCGAAAGTGTCCACACCCTGTCCCGCCACACTTGCGGTGTTGTGTCCAATTGTCTAAAATGTGTAGGTGGTGCCCATTTTAGACCAATGTTTAACACGCTTATATATTTTGGCCCATGACACACTGGTGAGGCTACATTTTGGCCAACAACACTGAAAATCTTGAGCAACCCTGGTGTAAAGGATGAACAATGCAGCCGATAAGACATCTCTGGAGTTACATCTGTATGTACCCTCTCAAGGGATTTGACTGAGGGAGCGTGATCACACCCAGTCCAATTAAGAAAATTAAAAACATTTACTAACCTTTTCCTTCCCAGCATTACAGGTATGAAGCTGCCAACAACGATGTCTATTGCTGTATAACTGCACTGATCTCGTGCGCAAACTATGATTGTTCTTACCATGCATTAATGCACATCTTGTAAGTTGCTCTGGATAAGAGAGTCTGCCAAATGCTTAAAATGTAAATATAAATGTATTCATATCAAATCATGAATTCAAATCAGAGTTTGGTTGTGCACATGTTTGCGCTTTTATTATTTGGTTTGGTTTGGTTTGGTTTCACTGCCAGATTTGAAGCAAAATAAAAAGTGTCAATCTCATTTGCAGCCAGTGAGAACAGGAGAGTGAAAATGTGCAAAATCCAAGTGTTCGAGGGTGTTTTCATGTCTATTGGACAGACGAAATCCAAAACAAGGAGGCAAACCTTGAACACATGGAGCATTACTTGTGTGATGCGATCCTCGCTTTTCCAACACAGAACATTCAAGGACACAGCGCAATACGAGCGACTCTCACAACTTTTACTCCATAGCATTCACCAGAATGTTTCAAAGAAGGGAAGCTCTGCTCATTTTGATTGTTCTTTTTGTTGTTGTTGTGAACTTCCGTTTTTAGCCCACAACGCATCACATGACTGGTTTACTTCCTCTGGTTGGACGGTACTGCCTTCACATCGGTTCGTTTGGAATCGCGTGAGACCACCCTTCTTTAAGTGAAGTAGGGTTCGCATTCCTGGAGCGGATTAACGTTTGAATACAGCTTCCACACCTGTCAAAACTAGCCAAACTTGGTGGGTTAAAAAAAAAAAAAAAAAAACAGGATTCGGGGGGGGAAAAAACCAAACAAACTAGTTTTGAAAGCCCCCCCTGCCTGCAGGTGCACAGATTACGACTGACAAAAAAACCTTTTTGATCCTTAAAATCAAAAGAGGGGACTTTTATGGGGAACTTCTGTCAAAAAGAATGTGGCATACAATGGAAATTAAGCTTTTATTTTGACGCCTCAGTGAAATCTACAGATGACTGCAGTCGTTTCTGCCCTCAACTCTAACAACCTCCATGGCATCTCGACCCCCAGTTCAGTGCAGCTAAAAGTTCCACATACGGTTACATAGTCAACCAGAGGTTCAGAAATGCTCTCAACATTAAATGCATGTCTTGTTTATATTTGTTATTCACAACACCTGTTAATGGTCAGTTTCCCTTACACGTTTCGATTTGCATCGCCCTCAGTATTTCCAAGTGGTTAATTTTTTACCCTCAGAACTTACTGCAAAATTTTTAAAAAACGGATATCTATTTAAGTTGCCATCTTTTCTGACTTTTGCACACATACCCTGGGGACAATCCACTGGCTTCCCTTATTCAGGGTATTTGCAGAACCTTTCATGCTGCCTTCCCTGGCTTTGAGAGAGGCCCGGCCCTTACAGCAGGCAGGACTATTTCACACCAGAACAGAGTTAACTCTTTCACCACCAGAAGACAGAGACCACAGCGACAGCCAGGGGGCTGGTGGCCCAAAGGAAGAGAGAAACAATTGTTCATTCTCTAAAAAACCTGGATGTTCATCATAATATTTAATTAAAAAAAAGTATTGGCACATTCATTTTTCAGTTCTGAAAATAAAACATGATCAAACTCAGTTTTTGCCCTAGTAAATTGTCAAACATGATTGGCGGCATGTGTATTCTGGGCTTGGAACGACAGGTTCAATCCCCAGGTGGGACACTGCACCCTTGAGCAAGGTACTTAACCTGATTGTCTTAATATCCAGCTGTATAAATGTCCTGTAAGTCGCTCTGGATAAGAGCGTCTAATGCTTTAAATGGAAATTGTTTGAGCCTAAATAGAGAATAATATATATATTGGCACGTGGATAAATCATACATAAACCTAGAATTGTTCTAGACACAAGGTGTCTTATTGTCCTTTAATGCTTCAGGATTGTTTCCACCCTGAATTGTAGGCAAGGTGTTTCTTTGCCAGTGAGGCAAGCCTTCAAAAATATCCAAGAATTTAATTTAAGACTGAATTTATGCAAATGAAAAAAACCTAGTATATGTATAAGTTATTATTATACGTTATACGTACTATGTACATTTTATCATGTGCTGTTTTACCAGAGCAGGATACATTTCCAATACAGTGGGCAATACAGTTTTCTATCTCCATATCGATTTATCTAGTATATAGGTGGGTTCTAGATACACACATTGCATGCATTGTCTACATATTGTCCTGGTTTATGCTTTAGGATTTTTCTACCCTGAATTGTAGGAAAGGCGTTTCATTGCCAGTGAGACAAGGCTTCAAAAATATCCAATAATTTAAGACTAATTTTTTTAGCAAATGGGGAAAAAAAAGACATTCTAAATACATTAGCTTAGCACAGTGCCCTGAGATTGAGATTTTACCAGGTTACGGACAGAGGCTGGATCACACTGACAGCAGCACACATCACCCACGAAGACACAAGAGGGCCTTCTCGGATACATAGTGGTTACAGCGTGACAGCCCCAATCTTCATCACTGGACGCTGTGGGAACGCTGTGACAGAATCATAGAGCAGCAGTCTGGAGCGTCAGATGCACACAATCCTAATGCTAATTACCTCGCCCAGTGTCCGACATAGAGCCCACATTTTAAAACAGGCGGGGAAACATATTGCCACAGTAGGGTGGGAGTACACACATACATGTAGAATTAGTGTGCACAGTGATATCCCATCTATGCGAATATGTGGTTTCTGAGCGAACGACCACGCCCAAGGGAGGGGGGGGGGGAGGGGAGGCGGGAGGACATCACAGGAAAGAGTGTCATCCCCGCTCGGTCTGAGAACGACTCCAGGAATTGCAAAAATGCACTCCCCATTGAGCGCGGAGATCAGATCCTGAGAAGCACATTGGGCGGAAGTGCCAGGATCCCAGAGGGACGGGCAGCTAGACAACAGAAGCAGTTAAACGGAGAAATCGACATGGCTGAACTAAACTACTGAACTAAACTACTGAACTAGCTGAACTAGTGAGCTAAACTACTGAACTAAACTAGTGAGCTAAACTAGTGAGCTAAACTAGTGAGCTAAACTACTGAACTAAACTAGTGAGCTAAACTAGTGAGTTAAACTACTGAACTAGCTGAACTAAACTAGTGAGCTAAACTACTGAATTAAACTACTGACCTAAACTACCTGAACTACTGAACTAACTAGCTGCTGCAGCACTAACGGCTGATTGCAAGGCCAGAACAACAATGATACTAAACAAATGAAATACATAACTAAAGCATGGGCTACCATATCAACAGCCTTTACGTGCCGAATCATTCATGCTCAGTACTGTATGCCCAAGCAAACTATTTTCTCTGCGTTTCATTTTCACCAAATGCACAGGAAGTGTATGGGCCCGGACCGAAAGCGGAGCGATGCTTCTCCAGGGGGATTTGGTCACTTTCACAAAAATTCCAAATGTAAACCATTTGGCATCAAATGTTTACCTTTCACACCCA
Organism: Aldrovandia affinis; assembly: GCA_029706075.1. Classification (NCBI taxonomy): domain Eukaryota; kingdom Metazoa; phylum Chordata; class Actinopteri; order Notacanthiformes; family Halosauridae; genus Aldrovandia; species Aldrovandia affinis. Next base: position 515,279 of record JAINUG010000288.1, on the reverse strand, counting down.
GTACCAATATAGTTGCACTTCTTTGCACTTTTTCCAAGAGCTTCTATATCTTTCTTGTAGTGCGGTGCCCAGAACTGCACACAGTACTCCAAGTGAGGTCTGACAGAGGCATTATATGACATCAATATAACGGCCTTTGATTTATACATACTCAATACTTTTTGCTATATATCCCAGCATCCTGTTGGCCTTTTTCACTGCTGTAGCACAAAGCTTAGATGCAAATAGACTTTGATCAACTACAACTCCTAAGTCTTTTTCAAATCATTGCACACCTACTCATTTTTCTCATTCCCATACAATATTTTATTCTATTTTTATTTGCCATGTGCATAACTTTACATTGAGCAATACTGAATGCCATCTGCCATGTTTCAGGGGAGGGAGGGGGGGGGCATCTCCACTCTGTCTGGGGCAGAAGGGGTGGAGCGAGGTCTATGACTCAGATCAAGGCCGTTTCTCTTGACTTTGGCTGAGCGGAGAGGAACAGGAGTCCGGGATCAAGCAGGCCTGCTGCAGAGGAAGGGCCAGACTGGCCGCAGGGTCACAGTTCCTGGATTTCACTTTACAAGAACAGCGAGGACTCCGTGCTGTGGAGGACAGCTAGCAGCGAGGCCTTCATGTTTAACGTTTCAGTTCTATGCTGTGCTTCAGCTGCTTACACACACACACACTTCTCACACACACACACATCACTGCTTTCACACCTCACTACTTACACACCTTCACTACACACACTCACACTCACACTCACACTCACACTCACACACACTCACAGACAACGGCGACGTGAACAAAGCCTCTTGCTATGCCCTGAATGCAGAGTACAGCTTGTATAGACTTGTCATTATTGCACATAATTTTCTCAGACATTGAAACCGTGGGTCCCACCAATACAGAGGGAGACATGTGGGGACACGAAGTGTGTGCTTGTTTCTGCCCAACACGGTATATGCAAATTGCCAAACTGCAGATTAATAATTGGCTCCTAGGGAGAGAGTGTCTATAAATCTGAATAAATCAGGTTTTTAAACACATTATTCCCCATGCAAGTTCATAACCCTTTAATTTTTTATTTTAAAATTTGTTTCAGATTTCTTCCCCGTACTTCTCCTAATTTGGTGGCCAATTGTACCCTCCATTTATTTCGATTCGCCCTCCCCCATGAACCTGCCACAGGTCAAACTAATACGCCGAGGCTGGCAATGATCCGCCTACTTCGAGACGGAACACGCCCACCTGTCTTACAGGGACGCCCTTCGCGCTTCTCGGCAAGTTCGTACCGGCTCTCCCTCCCTCTGGGGTGGGCAGCCAATTGCTGCCCCCAATCAGGGCTCCCGGCCAGAGCCGGGCTGGAGCAACTGGGTTTCAAACCGCGGCAGCAGTGGGCAACTCGCATCCCGGGTGAATTCTTTGACTGTTACGCCACCTGAGGCCCCACCTTTAACTTTTTAAATTTTGTTTCAGATTTCTTTCCCAATTTTCTCCCAATTTTGTAGCCAATTACACCCTTCTATTTTCATGTCAACCCCCCTCATATTGTGAGTTCGCTGCCGTAGCCCTGTGACAGGTAGTGACAAAGGCGAAGTATCATCTCCTCCGAGAAAGTCGACCGTAACTCCAGTACTACAGAGCCACTCCTGTGCGCAGCCTACTTCTTGTTGGCTTCCCTCCCCCTTCCCTGGGGCGGACAGCCAATCGCCGCCCCCCCCGGTGGCACTCCCGGCCAGAACCGACTCTACTCTGCCGGTGGAATCGGACCCCAGTCCCAGTAGCCAGCGTTGAACGTTGTAACCACTAGACCACCTGGGGAGCCCCGCCCCACCTTTAACTTTTAAACGTGAACACAAGCCCAGAACAATTATAAACTGAAGTACAAATTTCAGCATGGTAACAAATATGCGGTACTTCAAAAATGGCAAAAATGTACGCTGCTACACGCGACATACACAATTTCAAAAACTCCAGGGATTCTGCTTGGTCACCTTCATCCTGTGGTGAAGCATTTCTATCCTGAAGAGAGGGGTCCCTTCTTCCAGGGCGACAATGCCCCCATCCACAGGGCACAAGTCATCACTGAATGGTTTGATGTTGCATGAAAACGATGTGAACCATACCATACGCCATGGCCATTGCAGTCACCAGATGTCAACTGAACACTTATGGGAGATATTACAGGAAGGTGATCGCTCAGAATGGCTTTGCACGTATTGGCGTTCACCTTGGCCTCTTAGGAGTTTGAGTGGACCTAAACCATGGCAGGAAAAATAACCCCACACCATAACCGAGCTGCCAGAACCCTTCATTTACTCAAGTCTCCTTATGTTGGCAGTTAGCTGTAAGTTCACAGGGGTTCGTTTGTGGTATTAAATATGCTCACTGGGGTGCGTTTTGATTTCTCAGTGTCACAGGGCCTTCCCTACACAGGTGGACATGCTCCAAACGATGATCTTGCTCACTTACACAAACGCGCAGTGACGTGGGCTACATCGGCCTGTGATGTCACGGCTTCGAGGAGCTAGTCTGCACACATGCATACACGTGCCTGCGGGTGTCCACGGCTGTGCATGACATGCACATCGAGAGGAACCGTTTACCCAAAAGAGACAGTGTTTACTTCCCCCCGTGGCCAAAACCCTGAGCCATTCCTCGGTTATCTATTCCCCTATGGACAAAAAACATTTCCTCAACAGCCTGCCCCCCACCTCTAATTCACCACTCCCTTCCAGCTAACTAACGATAGGGCACCTTCATAAACATCCTATTCTAGCACCGAACGATGCTTAAGATAACCAATCAAAGCAACCCTGCATGCACATCTACCTCGTATTGCACTGCAGGTATCGGCCTGAGCCCTAAATCAGGTTATACATTTGCAATATTATTTTATTTATAAAATATATTATATTTGTTTATGGAATCTACATTTTCTGTTTTTTTCCTGCAATAAAAATCTGCGCATGGCAGGGGTACCACCACCGGGGCCCCCCCACAGTTCACGCGCACGGGTCCTGCCGGCACCGTGCGATTGTAGCAGAGCGCGAGATACACTGCGAGCACGGGTCACACTGACAGTGGCGGCCGAACGGAAGGGTCGGGTCGGGTCGGGTCGGGCCGGGTCAGATCGGGTCGGGCCAGATCGGGTCGGGCCATGCGTTGGTAATGGGAACGCACGGTTGATGAATGTCTCTACGGCTCTTGAAAAAGGGCTTGATTCTTTTGCTAGGATACCTGTAAAAACCATTACTTCTCCCTCTTTTTTTAAATATATATATATATATATAAATTACTTTACAGTGAAAAAATTGTTGGTTCTTATTTTACAGCGCATGTTACTTACATTTTACATTTACATTTTAAGCAATTAGCAGACGCTCTTATCCATGCACAAGATTTAAGTGCATTAATACACGGTAATCAATCACAGTTCGCGCAAGATATCAGTGCAGTAATACAGCGATAGACATCGTTGTTGGCAGCTGCATGCCATACCTGTAACACCGGGAAGGAAACGGTAAGCTAATTTGAATGTTCCAACTACGTTTTAAACGTCTAGGGCGGGGGGGGAATAAAACATTGTATCGCCTATTATGGGTCACACTAGGACTTTGATCGTCCATAAACGAGCCGCCATGCCGCGAACAACTCAGATTCCAATGTGCAGTGATTTAAGGGAGGCCTGCGTTCACCGAGATTACACAGAGTAGTTAAACAAGTTAGTGCACGGACCAGTCTTTCAATAGGCCTGCATGTCAATGTCTGGTTTCTTTTGAAACCTCTGGTCTCTTTCGCGAGCCTTATTCGCTTTCGTAAAAAAAAAAATCTTTCGCTTTGCACACTCCATTAGTAGGTCCTACTTATTATTACACATTCAATCTGGTATTTTCTGAAGATAAAGGACACAATGCTCAACTAACTAACGTGTAGGCAAACCCGCTGTACTGTTGCATTAATTGATTTCGCATAAGCTCTTTTTGTGCGACATAAAAGGCATATATCCGTGCGTTGGATATTATACGTGCCATAAGGACTTTTAAATTGTGATGTTTCCGAAGGCCAGTGGGGAAACGGGGCCCTTTACATACTTGTTGCACGTATGCAACAACACGGGGATGTAGCTAGCACGCAAGCAGATTAAATCGTCTGAGATTTTAGCCTCGATACTCGGGTTCTCAAAACTCATGCGGGCCGACAATGGTTCGCTGGCTACGTAGTTTGGGGAGGTTGGTTACCGACGTTCGCGCAACAAAAAAAAGTTATAGGCTAAGTATGAATACAGCCATTTTATCCAAGAGCTCTCTATAGCTAGGCAACGACAGTTAGCCTTTTTAGGAAAGCTAACAAGCTCTCCAATATTGTGCGACTATGCCCGTAACTGTCATCGATGCTGCCACCTTGTTGAGCATTTGTTTCGGGCGGTTTTCCTACGTGGCTCGAGGCTAACCCAAGCGAACTAGCATTCTCTGGCGACATTGTCCTTCGCAAAAGCGAAGTCTAGTAGTAAAACTTGCCACCGAACTGGGCTGGCTATCTGTCGCACTGATTCCCAGCCCTGGCCCTAGGGGACCAAACGCTTGCTAGTTTTACTTCAAGCGGCTACTTTTAGTTAGTTAGCTGATCTGGCTGTCACTCAACTAATTCGTTTGTTAACTTATCCTGCAGAAAATGCTGTAACAAAGTTTGTTTTGTTGTTGTAAATACTATATGCAAGCCAGCTGTTCATTAAGGCCTGATCAATTCTTATTGAACTAATTAAACTACAAACATCAGATAGGAGAAAAAAATGATGAGGCAATTTATACTTTTTTAAGGGCACAAATAGGTTGAATTAGAAAAATGTAGCTGTGTAGCGAACCTAGCTACTTGTACGAAATTACTTTAACCTAGGCTGTGTTCGGGAAGTACACCAACTTCTTCGCCGAATGCCTAAACGCGCGCAACAGTCAAGAGATGTTTATTTGAGATTGATATTCGCTGACAGCTCAATAAAATTAAATAAAGTAAGCGATAATTCTGAAACGGAAAACCAACATTGCACTTACTATCTACACAAGTGTGCCCGGTTGCTAGAACGACTACCGCCCAGACGGCAACAGCGTGAAAGTAGAAAAGGAGCAGTTTTTAAAAGCTATGCAACTCGACACCAGATGCTACATCCTGCAGTCAATTCAGGAACTTGTGAGACCAGGTTCTCAAAGTTTTTGGACCTCGAATAACTCCCCGCAGTTCTAATTTCTCACAACTGCCCAGCGATATACCTTCCTCTGCTGCCTCTCCCAGGCCGGGTCCAGAAGCAGATCGCGATCCCAGTCATTTTCCTGTTGCATGTAGTTCGGTGTCCCATCGTCGAAATATAGCTGGTTCTGATTATTTGTAGCGTGATAATCCACCATCGCTGCAGCAGTAACAAAAGTCTAGTTTTTGTTTGGTTTTTGTTTTCACGAAAACAAATAAAGTACAAAGTATTTTTGGTTCTTCGCGTGTTCTTAGCGCTGGTTAGGAACCATCCGGTATGTGTGCTGACTTATATCCCAGTTCGGGAGTGTCTATAGCCCTACGGGGAAGCAATGAAGTAGTATGTGTAGCGCCTCTCTCTCTCTCTCTCTCTCTCTCACAAAGCGACCCGAGTAGGTAGGTATGTGGCGCAAAAACAGATCATGAATATGTGACGACAAGAGAATATTCATGAGGCTGCAAACAATCAAACCGGGCCACCTGCCCTCCTAGGAAAAACTAACTTCTAAAATAAGTTGTGCGAAATTGGGTAGCCTGATTTTTTGGGGGGGGTCTAACGTTATAGTAGACTCTTTCTTTTCTTTTTAGCCTAGTTTTTTTGTTGATCAACCCCGTGTTGAGACGTGTCCTTCCAGTCTACGTGGGTAGTTTCAGACCGTTTCCGATGTTCTTTTAGAAAGCAATGCTGCCGTCAACATGTTCAAAACCACGCCTTCGTGTGCAGGAGGATAAATCAGGGGTGGCCACGCCCACATACCACGGGCTGGCCAATTAAGTTGCGCAATGAATGAGCGTGACGTCTCCCACCTCGAGTCGGTGTAGAAAGTGCATGTCAGGTCATATTGAATTGACTTATTTTTATGCCATTATATTTGTAATATGAATTTGAAATCATTTTGAAATAGCTATTGCTAATTGTTTTCAAATGTTGGACCAAGCCAGGTCTGCTTCAGCTAAACCCGCTGGACCTATTTGATTTCCGCTTGATAGTTGTATTACATTTCTTGAAGGCGTTAAAAAATCCAGATTTTTTAAAATCCTGCAATCTGTGATCAAGACTTTTGAAATATGTTGCATTTCATCCAGGTTTTCCACAAAAAGACAATGCAGGATTGCATAAATACAGATCAGTAATGATCAAATGTAGCAATAACAAAAATAAAAGTTCACATTTCAAGCCAGATGGCAGTTTTTTTGGTCGAATTATGTGTCTGTCATTATTACAGTGAGCTGAGTCAGGTTCTGGTCATGTGATAGATGTCATGGTGTATGTATGTAATGTGACGTGAACTATTTACTACAGGGCACCACCGAAGATACAGAGGGTTAATATCCAATTAAAAGGGAGAATCAGGGGCCCTTGAGTGGCGTAGTATTTGCCCGGAATGCAAGTTGCCCACTGCGGCCGTGGTTCGAAACCCGATTCTCTGGCTGGGAACCCCGATTGAGGCTGGCAATTGACTGTCCGCCCCAGGGAGGGGGAGGGAGAGCCGGCACGAGCACGTCGAGAAGCGCGGAGGGCATCCCTGTAAGACAGCTGGGCGAGTTCTGTCTCAGAGGAGGCGGATCATTGCCGGCCTCTGGGGTATTAGCTTGACCCGTAGAGACGGGGGCGGTGGGCTCGTGGGGGAGGGCGAATCAAAGGAAATAGAGGGTAGAATTGGACACCAAATTGGGACAAAAACGGGGGAAAAATCGAAACAAATTTAAAAAAAGGGAGAATCAATGGCAAAACTGATCATCAGAATCAGAATCAGGATCAGAATCAGAATGATTTATTCGCACTTTGTCAAATGGGAAGCCCAATCCCAAGATGTACAAGGAATTTGCCTTAGTGCAAGGTGTCAACATACAACCAAAACAATAACAAGAGCTTAGAAAAAATAAAAAAGTGTAATAAAAATACAATACAATACAATATAATATAATACAATACAATACAGTACAGTGCTAATATACAAATACAAATACAAATATACAAAAACTGATAATCGCATTATGAGCATGAATGAAGACGGAAGCAGGTTATATTCAATCACTTGTACGTCAGCAATGGCGTGCCGTGCATCCACAAGAATATATGGGACAGCAGGGGTGTTGATCGGCCTGACACTGGTAAGCAGGCCATTTCCCATTCAAAGAGCATGGGCTGAGAGAATGACATCATTTAAAGTTGATTGAAGGCTTGTAGCTGACCACCACCCACAGGTCACCATCGCCATCTTTTGACATGGCAGGCAGTGTGGTATAATGGTTAGGGAACTGGGTTTGTAACATTAAGGTTGCAGGTTCAATCCCCAGGTGAGACACTGCCGTTGTACCTTTGAGCAAGGTACTTAACCTGAATTGCTTCAGTTAATATCCAGCTGTATAAATGGATTGTATGTAAATGTAAACTGTGTAAGTCGCTCTGGATAAGAGCATCTGCTAAATGCCTGTAATGTAATGTAATGTTGATGCTCAAAAGCACTCCTAAGGCATATGTGGGCTGGACATATGAACATGAATATATCCATAACATTAGCTAGCTGTTAAAGAATGACTTCAGCGGGGTTACTAGTTACCCCCGCTGAGCTGCACAGTTATGTAGCCAAAGGGCTGCTCAACATTTACATTTTACATTTACATTTTAGGCATTTAGCAGACGCTCTTATCCAGAGCGACTTACACAGTTTTACATTTCTTTACATATAATCCATTTATACAGCTGGATATTTTTACTGAAGCAATCCAGGTTAAGTACCTTGCTCAAGGGTACAACAGCAGTGCCCCACCTGGGAATTGAACCAGCAACCTCTGAGTTACAAGCCCAGCTCCCTAACCATTACACTACAACATTACATTTTACATTTTAAGCATTTAGCAGACGCTCTTATCCAGAGCGACTTACAAGATGTGCATCAATACAAGGTAAGAACAATCATAGTTAGCGCACAAGATCAGTGCAGTAATACAGCAATAGACATCATTGCAGGGGTCTGCGTATCATACCTGTAACATTGGGAAAGAAAAGGTTAGTGGGTTTTTTATTTTTTTATTTTTTATTTTTTAAATTAAATAGTGTAGAACAAGTAAACAGTGGTGACGACAGATTGACTAGATGGACAGTGTTCAGTGGTAGTGGAGTCTGAAAAGGTGGGTTTTGAGTCTCTTGCGGAAGATCGCAAGTGATTCCGTGGTCCTGACCGATTGCGGGAGGTCGTTCCACCAGCGAGGGACCAGGACAGAGAAGAGGCGAGACCGCGAGGAGCGGCTACAACATTTGCAGGCAGACAGCAGGAGTTGAGCAGAGGAGCCAGCGTTGCTCATTGAGGCAGACAGCAGCCCTCCACAGTGACGCTATGAGCCTGTGGGCTGGCAGTGTAGTGTAATGGTTAGGGAGCTGGGCTTGTAACTCAGAGGTTGTAGGTTCAATTCCCAGGTGGGGGCACTGCTGTTGTACCCTTGAGCAAGGTACTTAACCTGGATTGCTTCAGTAAAATATCCAGCTGTGTAAATGGATTGTAAAGAAATGTAAACTGTGTAAGAGTGTCTGATAAATGCCTAAAATGTAAAAAGGTAATGTAATGTAGCTCTGTCCACAGTAGCGCTATGACCCAATGGAGCTCTGTCTATAGTGACACTATGACCCAATGGAGCTCTGTCTATAGTGACACTATGACCCTATGGAGCTCTGTCTATAGTGACACTATGACCCTATAGAGCTCTGTCTATAGTGACACTATGACCCTATGGAGCTCTGTCTATAGTGACACTATGACCCTATAGAGCTCTGTCTATAGTGACACTATGACCCTATGGAGCTCTGTCTATAGTGACACTATGACCCTATGGAGTTACTGTCTGTAGTGACACTATGACCCTATAGATCTCCTGTCTGCAGTAGCGCTATGACCGACTATACATTTCCCTATGGAACTCCTGTCCACAGCGTTTCCTTTATTTGTGGCCGTTACCTGTATTTTCCAAAACATTAAAGACTTTAAATGAAAAGTCAAGCACACGTATCTCTTTGGCTGAGCCGCACTGAGTGCATGAATCAGACTTGCGTTAGGGTAGGCCATGCTTTAACCACATGTCGGTTCAGATTTCCATCAGCACGCACTCTTGCCCAGAGCAACTTGCACGGCTTCACATACGATCCATTCATACAGCTGGATATTTACTGAAGCAATTCAGTAATAAGTGCATTGCTCATCCGAGAAAAGGTTTTTCAAAAGCACCCAGCAGGGGAAAGATATACGAAGATTTCAAAGACTTTTAATATCCCCCGGAACACAAGTAAGTCCATCATAAAGAAATGAAGACATTGGGAGAGATGAGAGAGAGAAACTGTCCATGGATCAGCAATAAGCCTGGGTGCTTCACAAATGGGAGGGTGGCAAAAAGAAAGCCATTGTTGAAGAAAACTCACGTGAAATGTCGCCTGGTTTGCTAGAAGGCAGGTGGGAGACTCTCAGGACAAGTGGAGGAAGATTCTGTGGTCTGATGAGACCAAGACATTTATTTATTTAACCTGACATTACAGAGTACATTGTGTTGATCAATGGCAAGCAATTCTTAATGGTTAAGGAACTGGGCTTGTAACACAAAGGTCGATTCCCAGGTGGAGCACTGCCGTTGTACCCTTGAGCAAGGTACTTAACCTGGATCGCTTCAGTAAATATCCAGCTGTATAAATGGATTGTATGTAAAGAAATGTGAAACTGTGTAAGTCGTTCTGGATAAGAGCGTCCGATAAATGCCTGTAATGTAATGTAAAATGAAATACTTACACTGTATGTGCTGAAAAAGTCTAAGGATTGTGCCCCTTCAGCATAGAGAAAATGCATACTCCTTAGGCCCATAGACACAAGAAAATGTAAACTGACTTAAAACTAGATATTCAGAGGAATCAAAACCACCCGACCGTTGTGAGTTAGAATCCGTTGCTTGCGCAGGAACCTCAGCATGGTATTGTCTAATTTGGTACCTGTTGTGGTGGCACTTAAACCATGGCAACAATTGGCAGGGCATAACTTTTACTTGAGTTAGACTCCTTTGCTTTTTCAGTATAATATAGCAGTAACATAAAATGTTTGGTTAAAGTGATGAGATTTATCTAAGAAAGCTTGAAAACACCAGCTAATGTTATGAATATAGCGTCGAATGTACTGATCCCGTGAAATTTTGTTTGAGTACACAAAACTATTACGGGAGAACAATGTCAACTTTTATTTTGAATTTTTCCCACCCCGGTGATTACCGGAAGTCACCGTGGCCAGCAAGCGCTTCACCCACGCTCCCGTCTTGACTCACACTGCTGAGCAGGAAGGAAAACAGAAATGGAGTGGAGTTAGCCTGTACAAGTTAGCTAATGTTGTAGACCACTGTGTTGCTGCCAGTTGAGCTTTGGGGAAAGAAACCCTGTGTGTGCGCGCAAAGATGCCAAGCGCCTCCATTTTCATTGTAGTCCTTATTATTGTTTCCAGTTCAGAGTCTCAGTTGCCTGTGCGGCTTGCTTGTAGCTACTAAAGATGGCCGGTGATGGAGGCGCTCTGAAGGATATCAATGAGATTAAATCACAGTTCCGGACAAGGGAGGGTTTCTACAAACTACTGACCCTTTCGGATTCGCAGCAGCGGGGCGGGATACCGCGTGGTCCTTCCACGAACGCAACCGTGGGTCCTGTGACAGGACCCGGCTCGATTCCCGGAGGTGGCGGGGCAGCTCCGGTTCTGGGGCCCGGGACAGCCTCCACGGCCGGAGCCGCCTCCAGTCAAACCGGCTTCTTGCCCCCCGTCCGGGTATCCATGGTGAAACTCCAACCCGAAGACCCGAGCGAGGAATCGGAACGAGTATGCTTTAATATCGGCAGGGAACTCTACTTCTACACGTACACCAACATCAAGAAGGTGAGGAGATGCAGATGCGATCGGACCCTTCTTCGCGTTAAGCGAACGCTTACTTGGGTAGCCAGGTGTCTCTGCCGCTGTTAGCTGGAAAGCCATGCAGACGTTACTTAATGAACTGTCTGTAGCTGCGTATCATTTGCCACCCGGCTGATTTACAGAGTTACTTTGCGAACTAGTTAGCTTGTTAGCATCTTCAGCGAGCCCGTGGTACACTACAGCCACAACTACGAGCAGTCGAGCCGAGAGCACCTCTAGCTAGCTGGCCTTTGGGTCATGCTTCTACCATATTAAAATCTGTATTCAGAGCAGTTAAACCACATTTAGGTCACGGGGTTTCACCGTAGCGCTGCAGTACATTTACACGTTATTTGTGCAGCGAGTTAATTATGCAAGACGAACGACATACTTTGGCAGGTGATGTGAGCCAGCAAAACATCTCGCTCCCAGTATCAAGCTGCACCATCGTGGTTTGTTGACAGCCAGATATTATGACGCTGCAAAACTCCGTGACGCCCCACACTGACACTGTAGGCTGTGTGATATGTTTATGTCTCATAACATCGTCGAAGTTATAAGTTATGTACATCTGCTTGTTAAGTACATTTACGATGGCAAAATAAACTGCGTTCGTACGGAGGAACACTGCCTTGTGCTAGGTAGCGGTGCCGCAGGATGGAGGTGTGTGTGTGTGGGGGGTGGGGGTAGGTCTGTCATTAAAGTGGAAGAGAAATGTATTTTTAAAGTTTGCATGATGTTATGGGTGCAGGATGTGTCTGTTTTGTGACCAGGCTTTATCCAGGTAGCTATGCGGATAGCAGCACCGCGCTGTGTACAAGTGTAAGTAGTATGTCTTTCCTGGATGGTTTCTGCTTGGCTGCGTGCAAACATCCGTCGTCATAAATGTTTAGAGTGGAACGTTTCTAATGGGTATGAATGGCCATTAGCGGTCCGCCATTAAGCTGTTGGCTCCGGTGGTGATTTTCTCTTTCGCCCTCGTTTGCGGTTATTTAGCCCTTCCTCCGCAGTATTACTGATGTGGGTTTAAATTGCCTTTGTCACACTGGTATAAGTTACCAGTAAAGTTTTAAATGAATAAATAAAATCTCCGTTCCACTGAACTGTGGTCAATATGATTCAGGATTTGCTGGTTCTGTGTGGCTCAGTAGGTAGAGCATGGTGCCGACAACCGCTTAGGTTGTGGGTTCGATTCCCACTGGGACCACATATACGGGAAAATGTCTGCATTCACTACTGTAAGTCTCTTTGAATAAAAGCTTTTGCTAAATGGCATGTATTATATATTATATTTCAGTTACTCACTAATCAGTAGTCGATGTGACGCATGTGCTTGGTACTGCGTGGATGCCAGTTCACTTCCTGGGGCACTGCCGAAGTGCCCTTGAGCAAGGCACTGAACCCCTAAAACTGCCCCAGGGGCGCCGTACTATGGCTGACCCCGCGCTCGGACCTCTCTGATGGTTTGTGTGCATCTAGGAGACGGATGCGAAAAGATACATTCAAATTCCCTGGTGAATCTACACGTCAAAGGAATAACGATATATCCATCATGACCATTTTTGGGGGAAGAAACCTGAGGTTATCTCAAGGCTGCTTTCTCATTGCTTTCCGGCTGTAACTTGTAAGGTGCAATTTTTAACACTTTGAGCGGCATACATAATAATCATCATCATAAAACATCAGATATTTTACATCATGGATATTCACGGCGTATTCCCATTGGAGCACCGTACTATGGCTATGGCTGACCCTATCGCTCAGACCTCTCTGATGGTGTGTGTGCATCTAGGAGAGGTATGCGAAAAGATACATTCCAATTACCCCTGTGTAAAAAACTGTGTGCAACATGGCCTAATACAGACTGTTATTGTATGGAAACTGTCGTTTTATATTGACTGTCTTTCAATAAATATAATTTAAACTGGATATCAGCCATACGTTCAGGACACAGCACAGGGTCGAGGGTCAGGTTAAAGGTCGGCGGGGGTCTGTGTGTTCTTGTGGTTCTCTGTGGCTCAGTAGGTAGAGCACAGCGTTGGCAACGCTTAGGTTGTGGGTTCAATCCCCACTGGGGCCCACATATACTGAAACATGTATGCGTTCACTACTAGTAAGTCGCTTTGGATAAAAGCGTCTGCTAAATGGCGTATATCATATTAACATGGCCTAATAATAAAGATTGTTGTTGTTACGTGGCGTGCGGTTTGACTGAACCCCGTTGTCGCGGTAACGGCGTGTGTTTGTGTCCGCGCAGGCCATGGATCTCAGCAAGCCCATCGACAAGCGCATCTACAAGGGCACGCAGCCCACCTGCCACGACTTCAACCAGCACTCGGCCAGCGCCCACAGCGTGGCGCTCATCGTGGGCTTCTCCGCCGGGCAGGTGCAGTACCTGGACCCCATCAAGAAGGAGACGAGCAAGCTCTTCAACGAGGAGGTGTGTGTGTGTGTGTGTGTGTGTGAGTGTGTGAGTGTGTGTGTGAGTGTGTGAGTGTGTGAGTGTGTGAGTGTGTGTGTGTGTGTGTGTGTGTGTGTGTGTGTGAGTGTGTGTGTGTGTGTGTGTGTGTGTGTGAGTGTGTGAGCGTGTGAGCGTGTGAGCGTGTGTGTGTGTGTGTGTGTGTGTGTGTGCGTGTGCGTGTGTGCGTGTGTGTGTGTGTGTGTGTGTGTGTGTGTTTAGGCATTATTTTCCGCACTGATTGCTTTATTGCTACCTTTGAATTGTGGCTACAGGTTTACCTACAGGGTCCTAGCTTAACTATGTGGTTGCTCCTAGCACCCAGGAACTGTACTTCCCACTAGGGTGGCTTTCAGCGAAACTGTTCTTGACTACGGTTAACACTTTGTTGTACGTCGCTCTGGATAAGAGCGTCTGCCAAATGCCTGTAATGTAATGTAATGTACAACGGCAGTGTCTCACCTGGGGATTGAACATACATCCGATTGTGTGTGCGCATGCTTGTGTGTGTGAGCATGCGTGCGCGATTGTGTGCGCAATTGTGTGTGTGTGTGTGTGTGTGTGTGTGTGTTCGTTGGCAGCAGGCCCAGATGTGAGGGTTGCTGCTCTGCTCTTTTGAACACTGCCCTCGTTGTAGCTGCTGTCACGAAGGTTGCAAATGTTTAGGGATGTTTTGGACAACTATTCGATTGTATTTCTGGGAGTCTGGGCCATGTGCATAGACTATTTCTGGAGAGGCCTGAAGTTGGCAACTCGAGAGAAACAACAGAGTTCTGCTCACTTTCAGCTGTGAGCTCAGTGCGGAGAAGACGCTGCTTTTAACTGAACAACTGTTGCCAGGAACTTGTGGACTGATTAATTTGAGTGTACAATCTGTGTGAACATTATGACGTGTGTGGATATATGGGCATACGCAGGCACAGACACTATTGCATACAGTGGGGAAAATAAGTATTTGACCCCCTGCTGATTTTGTGAGTTTGCCCCCTTACAAAAAAATCCCAGAAAATTACATTATATGAATTTTAAACATTTATTTGTGTTTTATTGAGGAAAATAAGTATTTCACCCCCTAGCAAAACATGACTCAGTACTTGGTGGAGAAACCCTTGTTGGCAAGCACAGCGGTCAGACGTTTCTTGTAGTTGGTCACCAAGTTTGCGAGATCCCAGGAGGGATTTTGGCCCACTCCTCTTGCAGATCCTCTCCAAATCCTTAGAAATCCATTTTCAGTGTCCTGGCTGAGGGAAGGAGGTTCTCACCCAAGATTTCCCGGTACATGGCCCCATTCATCCTCCCCTCGATCCGGTGAAGTTGTCCTGTGCCCTTAGCAGAGAAACAGCCCCAAAGCATAATGTTTCCACCGCCATGCTTGACGGTGGGGATGGTGTTCTTGGGGTCCAAGGCAGCTTTTTTCTTCCTCCAAACACGGCGAGTCGAGTTGATGCCAAAGAGCTCGATTTTAGTCTCATCTGACCACAGCACTTTCTCCCAAGCCTCCTCTGAATCATCCAGGTGCTCATTGGCAAACTTCAGACGGGCCTGTACATGTGCCTTCTTGAGCAGGGGACCTTGCGGGCACTACAGGATTTCAATCCATTACGGCGTAGTGTGTTACCAATGGTCATCTTGGTAACTGTGGTCCCAGCTGCCTTGAGATCATCAACAAGCTCCAGCCGTGTAGTTCTGGGTTGTTCCCTCACCTTTCTCATGATCAGGTTCACTCCACGAGGTGAGATCTTGCGTGGAGCCCCAGACCGAGGGAGATTGATGGTCAATTGGTGTTTCTTCCATTTTCTAATTATCGCACCAACAGTTGAATCCTTCTCACCAAGCTGCTTGCCAATGGTCTTGTAGCCCATTCCAGTCTTGTGCAGGTCTACAATTTTGTCCCTGATGTCCTTAGACAATTCTTTGGTCTTGCCCATTGTGGAGAGGTTGGAATCTGATTCATTGATTGATTCTGTGGACAGTTGTCTTTTATACAGGTAACGAGTACTTAATTAGGAGTACTAATTAAGTAAGAGGACTAATCTGTGTGCCTCCTGGTCACATAACCGGTCTGTGGGAGCCAGAATTCTTGCTGTTTTGCTAGGGGGTGAAATACTTATTTTCCTCAATAAAACACAAATAAATGTTTAAAATTTATATAATGTGATTTTCTGGGATTTAAAAAAAATATTCTGTCTCTCACTGTTAAGATGAACCTACCATGAAATTTATAGACCGACCGTTCTGTTCCTTTCTTTGTAAGGGGGCAAACTCACAAAATCAGCAGGGGGTGAAATACTTATTTTCCCCACTGTATGTCTTCGACTTTGGGAACATTTTATTTTCAAAATAGGTTTTTAGTGTGTTTTTACTTTGTGTTCCATTCCTTGGTTTCCTGGTTCAGGATTAAATGAGCACCGTCCCTGCTGTTCAGCCTCTGCGCTCTCTGGTCATTATGCCACTGCGTTTGAACAGCAGCCGTTAAAACGGCTAATATCTAATAGCCGTTAATATCTGTGATCAGAAGTGAGAATTCACACAGATGTACAGGGCTAGAGCAATGAAACAGCCTGACCCACCCACTAATTACATTAATTTCAGTGGCTAAAAGCTCTTTTCTCAGAGATTATACACAGGGGTGCACGTAAGTACGCCAGTACGCATTCGCGTCCTCAAACGCTAATGCGCGTGTCAGCCCACCTGCTAAACTGCGTCATTTGTGTACCAGGACAGTACTAAATCAGTGATTTAGTACTTTCCATATTCAAATGAACTTACCAGTGACGGGCTGATCAAGCTTAAAGTCGCGTATGTTTCAAAGTTTGTCCTCTTGCTTGGCACGCAGATGAGCGTTCGGCAGGGGAGCTGACACACGCGTTAACGTTTGAGGATGCGCATGCGTACTGGCGCACCACTTACGCGCACCCCTGATTATACAAGCATATATTATATACCTGCATCTTGTACCTAAAAACACACCTGTTTGTCTGGACCACGGTTTGTTGGGAGTGCTTCTCCACTGGCGTGAGTGTGGTTTGACTCTTTTTAGAAAGAATGTTTAACTCTGGAGTGGCTGGTGGAATCAAACCCCGGTCGGAGTGGCCAGCGTGAAACGTTTAAGAGCGGATTTGAATGTGTTTTCAGAGCCGCCAGGCTCTAATATTTTATATGGAAATTGTATGTGTACATGAGAAATTCACTCAAATGACAAAAAACAACAAAAACAAGACAAGTTTTGCAGTTTCCAGTACAGGTGAAAAGGTTTGGCATGAAAATATCCAGCTGTATAAATGGATTGCATGTAAAGAAATGTAAACTGTGTAAGTCGCTCTGGATAAGAGCGTCTACTAAATGCCTAAAATGTCAAATGTAGGGGGCCTCCCGCATGGTCCAGTGG
The DNA here is from genome assembly GCA_029706075.1 of Aldrovandia affinis. Classification (NCBI taxonomy): domain Eukaryota; kingdom Metazoa; phylum Chordata; class Actinopteri; order Notacanthiformes; family Halosauridae; genus Aldrovandia; species Aldrovandia affinis. Next base: position 498,289 of record JAINUG010000288.1, on the reverse strand, counting down.
TTACAACGTCCGACGCTGGCCACGGAGACCGGGGTTCAATTCCCCGTCTCGCCAAGTGTCGGCTTTGGCCGGGAGTGTGGCAGCTCCAGGGGGCGGCGATTGGCTGTCCGCCCCAGGGAGGGGGGAGGGAAGCCGACGTGATGTTCGCTGCGTATAAGAGTGGCCCTGTAAGTACCGGGGTTCGGTCGACGACTGGGCGAGTGACGTCTCGGAAGAGGCGTCACTCGCTCTCGTCACTACCGGTCGCAGGACTACGGCAGCGAACTCACATTACTAGGGGGGGATTGACGTAAAAATAGCGGGTCTAATTGGCTACCAAATTGGGAGAAAATGGGATAAAATCAGAAACAAAAAAACAAACAAAAAAAAATGTCAAATGTAAATGTAACCCCCTCCCTCTGTGTTTCTCTGTCTCTCCCGCCCAGCGGCTGATAGACAAGTCCAAGGTGACCTGCCTGAAGTGGCTGCCCAAGTCGGAGAGCCTGTTCCTGGCGTCCCACGGCAGCGGCCACCTCTACCTGTATAACGTGGAGCACTCCTGCGGCCAGACGGCGCCCCAGTACTCCCTCCTGCGCCAGGGCGAGGGCTTCGCCGTCTACGCCTGCAAGGCCAAGAGCCCGCGCAACCCGCTGCTGCGCTGGGCGGTGGGCGAGGGCGGCCTCAACGAGTTCGCCTTCTCGCCCGACGGCGTGCACCTGGCGTGCGTGGGCCAGGACGGCTGCCTGCGCGTCTTCCACTTCGACTCCATGGAGCTGCGCGGCGTCATGCGCAGCTACTTCGGCGGCCTGCTGTGCGTCTCGTGGAGCCCCGACGGCGAGCTGCTGGCCACGGGCGGCGAGGACGACCTGGTGACGGTGTGGTCGTTCGCCGAGGCGCGCGTGGTCGCCCGGGGCCACGGCCACCGCTCCTGGGTGAACGCCGTGGCCTTCGACCCCTTCACCGCCGGGCCCGGAGGCGGAGGGGGAGGGGGAGGGGGAGGGGGAGCGGCGGCGGCGAGGAGGCTCCGCCGGAGCTGAGCGGCAGCGACGACGACCTGCAGGGGGCGCTGCAGCTGGGCCGGGCGCGCACCGGCAGCACGCTGTCCCGCCTGTCGCGCCTCTCCGCCGCAGCTCCCGGGGCGCCGCCGCCTCCGTCACGTACCGCTTCGGCTCGGTGGGGCAGGACACGCAGTTCTGCCTGTGGGACCTGACGGACGACGTGCTGTACCCGCGGCTGCCCCTGTCCCGCGCGCGCACCCTCACCAACACCGTCATCCCGCCGTCGGGCAGCGGGGCCAGCGAGCTGGGCACGGCGGCGCCCCCCACGCCTCAGCCCCCCGCCGAGGCCAACGCCTCCCAGACCCTGCCCCGCTCCCTGTCCCGCTCCAACTCCCTGCCCCACCCGGCCGTGGCCAACGTCTCCTCCTCCAAGGGCCCGGGGGGGGTCACGGAGGTGGGGGGCGGGGGCGGGACCGGGACCGGGGGAGGAGGCGGGGCAGGGACCGGGACAGGCGGGGCGGCACGGGCGGGGGCGTTCCCTTCAGCATCGGCCGCTTCGCCACGCTCTCGCTGCAGGAGAGGAAGTCGGACAAGATGTCCGCGGGCTCGGCGGGCGCAGCCGACAAGGAGCACAAGCGCTACCACAGCCTGGGCAACATCAGCAAGAGCAACGACAAGATCAACGTGGCGCTGCGCGGCGGCGGCGGCAGCAGCCGGCTGGACGCCGCCCGCGTGCTGGGCACGCCGCTGTGCCCGCGCATGGCCGACGTGCCCCTGCTGGAGCCGCTCGTCTGCAAGAAGATCGCCCACGAGCGGCTCACCGTGCTCATGTTCATGGACGACTGCATCATCACGGCCTGCCAGGAGGGCCTCATATGCACCTGGGCCCGGCCCGGCAAATCAGTGAGTCTCTGCCCGACCCCCAACCTCTGACCCTCCCCCGACCTTTAGCCTGACCTTTGACCCCTGACCTTTAGCCGGACCCTTACCTTGATCTTTAACCTGACCCTTGACCCTTAGCCTGACCCTTGACCCCTGACCTTTAGCCGGACCCTTACCTTGATCTTTAACCTGACCCTTGACCTGTAGCCTGACCCTTGACCCTCCCTGAACTTTAGCCTGAGCCTTGACCCCCGACCTTTAGCCTGACCCTTTCCCCCTCCCGACCTTTAGCCGGACCCTCGACCCTGTGCTGTGTCCTGAACGTATGGCTGATATCCGGTTTAAATTATATTTATTGAAAGACAGTCAATATAAAACGACAGTTTCCATACAATAATAATCTTTGTTAGGCCATGTTACACCAGGGTACACTGGGGTAATTGGAATGTATCTTTTCACACACGTCTCCTAGATGCACACACACACACACACCATCAGAGAGGTCTGAGCGCAGGGTCAGCCATAGTACAGCGCCCCAATGGGAATACCCCACCGTGAATATCCGTGATGTAAAATATCTGTTGTATGATGATGATTACTATGTGTGACGCTCAAAGTGTTAAAAATTGCACCTTACAAGTTACGGCTGGAAAGCAATGAGAAAGCAGCCTTGAGATAACCTCGGATTTCTTCCCCCAAAAAAATGGTCATGATGGATATATCGTTATTCCTTTGACGTGTAGACTTCAACATTGGATATGAATTTTTGAGATCGTTCCTCATTAGATGGCTGAATTCCCTCTTTTCGTTCTCTGCCCCCTTCTCCAGAACTTGACAGCACAGAATGGGAACTCGCCCAGTGGTACGGTGGTATAGCTGAGGCAGGACGGCGTCCGCTCACCCCCCCCCCCCACCCCCTTCACTCACCAAAGCCAAATTTGGGACATTACCCACGTCGCCAGGGGACACACAATCGCACCTGCATCACGTCCCTCACTTCTCGGAAAGATGACAGAAAACGGACTGCCGCTCTTTCCCGGAGAGAGCGTGTGGGAGAAGCCCGCCTCGTTTTCCCTCAAACACTACGAAAGCCACGACTGTTGTACTTTATTTATTTTAACTTTAAGACTGCAGTAATTTATATTGTACATATTCAGAATATTGTATAAATACAGAGGATAGGTGTATGAAAATATTGATTGAGAGGAAGAACAAACAAAAAAAGATTTAATATATTAAAATTCCTTTATTGTACATAGTGACACAGTTAACTTGAATGCCTGTGAGTAGGGAAGTGGAGAAGTAGTGTACTTTGTGATAGGTGACCTCCCCATGTCCATTAAAGCAAACACACAGTGTCTCTTTAACACTAGGGTTTTCTTTGTTCGCACCCAGGTTGGAAAAGAAACTCGAGTCGTTTTGACGTGGAAAGAACCTTTAATTACTAGATGGCTGATGCCCATTTGGAAGGGAAGGGCCTGTGTGTTGTCATCACGTCACGACACGTGTGTGTCTGTGTGTGTGTGAGTGTGTGTGTGTGTGTGTGTGTGTGTGTGTGTGTGTGTGTGTGTGTGTGTGTGTGTGTGTGTGTGTGTGTGTGTGTGTGTGTGTGTGTGTGTGTGTGTGTGTGTGTGTGTGTGTGTGTGTGTGTGTGTGTGTGTGTGTGTGTGTGTGTGAGAGAGAGAGTGTGAGAGAGTGAGAGTGTGAGTGAGTGTGAGTGTGTGAGTGTGTGAGAGAGAGAAAGAGAGAGAGAGAGAGAGTGTGTGTGTGTGTGTGTGTGTGTGTGTGTGTGTGTGTGTGTGTGTGTGTGTGTGTGTGCGTGTGTGTGAGTGTGAGTGAGTGAGTGTGAGAGAGAGAGACCAGGACCTTATTCTCTAGCAGGTTCACCATAGGCAGCAGTGATGACCTGGTGACATACTCCTCAGCGGACAAAATGTCCGTCGATTCTGCCAGTGGCTTCAGAGCAGCATTCAGGCTTTCGAGGTCGCTCTCGTCCTGCCTTTGGTGAAGATGCACTCGATTGCTTTGGCACGCACCGATATTTATTTTCTGCCTGTGATGTCTCGCACTGACCTGGTTTTACAGAGGCGTCGTTTGTGCGCCATGTTTAACTGACACGCACGGCAGCCTCCTGCTAGAGAGGGGTAACGTCTGGGACTGCACCAACTCCAAAACCAAGGGGGTAACGTCTGGGACTGCACCAACTCCAAAACCAAGGGGGTAACGTCTGGGACTGCACCAACTCCAAACCCAAGGTGGGAATGTCTGGGACTGCACCAACTCCAAAACCAAGGGGGTAGACTCAAACTCCAAAACCAAGAGACTTAAACTAAAAAGGGGTGCTAGCATAGATATAAATACGTAGATGCCGCATTGGCTGCTGTTGTATGTTGCAGCGATGCGTCTGCACGGCCGCCATTTTGAGGCGGGCAAGATCCGTGTCTAAACAAACGCAGGTCTATTGAGAGATACAGATTTCCCCTGATAAAATCTACTGTCACTCGCTTAATTCTCAACCATTTCTTTAGACATTTCTGCACAACATGCAGGTTACTTCATTTCCAAATTTCACAACTGTTGAGTTTCTTGAACGATTTTCTGCAAAACCTGGCTGTGAACATGGTACGAAGAGGAATTAGCCTATGCAGAAATGCCACAGAGTTGTGCAGCATTTGGGTGTAGAAACAGGAGGAAGTAAGTGGCTGACTTGAATGGCCTACAGCAGGGGTGTCCAATCTTATCTGAGAAGAGCCAGTGTGGGTGCAGGCTTTTGTTATAGCCCAGCACTAAACAACTGATTAAACTAATCAAGGTCTTGATTGTAGACCATGATTGGTGAATTAGTTGAATCAGGTGTTTTAGTGCAGGGCTAGAACAAAAGCCTGCACCCACACTGGCCCTTCTCGGATAAGATTGGACATCCCTGGCCTACAGATATCGCCATGACGATAAAGCATAACGGTAGCTAGTTGTCAAACTACTGCATGACCAAGTGACTGAACGTGATATTTACTTGATAGTCATCTAATTTGTTGTTGGGGAACCCACGTAAGGTGTGGATTTATCCATTTATTATAATCTCATCGTCCCCCAACACACACACACACACACACACACACACACACACACACACACACACTTGTCAATTACAATATACCAATAAGACAACAAAATAGATTAGTATCAAGTAAATATTACTTTGTCACTTGGTCATGCAGTGGTTTGACAACTAACTAATGTTATATGTTTTGTTATCATCATGGCGATATCTGTCGGTCATTCAACATCAGCTTTAAGTGACAGTTAAATAGTGAAATAGCCACTTACTTGTGAAAGGTTATCCCACAAGCCTTGCTTCTATGGTTACTCCTGCACAACTTTGTGGCATTTTTGCATAGGCTAATTCCTCTTCGTACCATGTTCACAGCCAGGCTCTGCGGAGAATCGTTCAGGAAACTAAACAATCGTGAAATTTGTAAATCAAGTAACCTGCATTTTATGCAGAAATTCCCCATGTTTATAACAAGCCAAATGTCACGAACGTTGGTTGAGAATTTAGCGAGTTACAGCAGATTTTATCAGGGGAAGTCTGCAACACTCAATACACTTGCGTTTGTTTAGACGCGGATCTTAACGTATCTGAATGGGGTGAATGAGGCATCAATCAATCAATCAATCTTTATTTTTGTATAGCGCCATTTACAAACAGGTTGTCACACAGCGCTTCATAATTGGCATTTTCCATAGGGAATCAAAAAAAAAGAAAACCATTGGAGCCAATGCTGGAAAATTATTCCCTGACCCCTTAAAGGGGTCGAGATGAACTCCTGGAAAATGGTGGGATACAGAGAAAAACTAAACAAATAGTCCTTGAGGCTCATGAGGCTTAACAGACCACCGGAAGGGCATTCTAAGTGTAGGGGTGGGGTGGACCTCATCCCTCCAGATACCAGGGCAGGGCGGGGGATGGAACCAGCAGCTAGGGTCTGGGCCAGCGGCATCCGGCTAACACATGGCAGGGGTGGGCGGTTGACTCTGGGGCAGGTGAGCTCCGGGCAGGTACCACGAAGCCGGGAGAAAAGAGGAAAGGTGCAAGGGGTGTGCCCTGATGACATCACTACACCAGATCTGGATGCGCCCTGATGACGTCTCAGAGTAGGAGTGCTGATCCAGGATCAGTACTCCCCTGTCCGTATCCTGACCTGGCATAGATCAGCCAGTGGTATTCTGTGGTCAGATGATGAGGGTTTTTTGGGGTTTTGGACACCAACGTGATTAATACATTAACCAAAGCCTTTGTACACACACTGTGATTTTAGCCCCCATGCTCAGCTTTTAATAGCCCATATGAGTTTTCAGCAATCCCGCTCAAGTTTAGCGCCTACGTAGATCGTAAAGTGGCGTTTATGAGCGATAATAAGCACGACCCTGCTCAAGTTTGGCGCGTACGTGGGTAGTAAAGTTGTGGCGTTTATGAGCGATAATAAGCCGTTCACTGTGGGGCTACGAGAGCCATGAGGGGCCGCCCACCGCCAGTAAAATCGGTATTCAATAGCGATACGTGTCAACAAGAAGCAGCTCTCCGTGAGCCACGAATACACGCTAAGACAAAATAATTTATTGAGCTGTTTTCGAGTGTTTTTGGCCAGTCAGGTTAATAGGGTTTTTATCAAGTGGTTAGTTATGTTCTGTACTCTATCACGTCTCACAGGGCAGCACTGGTAACTAATGGCCGGTGCCATACGGCCCGTTAAACAATAACAATGCGTGTCAACAAGAACCTGCTCTTTTCTGTGAGCGGTTTCCTCTTTGTCAGTTAACTTGCGGTTATTTAAATATGTTAGATGCACTTCAAATGTAATCACCTACCCTTTGTCACGTTAACTTGCAGTTCTCGTTTGTGATTTAATATGCTTAGATGCACTTCAAATGTAATACAGGTAGGCTACCCTTAATGAAGTCAGTGAGGTGTAATTGTGATCTGAGACGTTAAACCATGTCAGATGGTGACTGTCGTGAGACGGCTAGACGTTTCATCGCAAAATCACGACAAAATGATTGCCTTGAGAGATCGCAAAACAATAATTTGCCATTATTAAAAATGAAACGCCCCCCAACCAGGAATAAGGAGATCCAATTGTCTCCAAAAGTGGCCAAAAAAGGTGCAAACACCTGGGTAAATGAGGGACAAAGTATATAGAAAGCAAGTGCTTCCAACACAGGTGTGGTTCCTGAGTTAATTAAGCTGTTTACATCCCATCATGTTCAGGGTCGTGTGCAAAAATGCTGGGTAGGCCTCGTTGTCTATAATCTAGCAGGGCTAGAAGATGAGACCTCAGTAACTTTGAAAGAGGGGTGGTTGCTGGGGCACGTTTGGCAGGAGTTTCAGTGACGAAGACAGCTGAACTTGCTGACGTTTCACGAGGAACAGTGTCTAATTGCGGGTGGCAGATTACAATTCCTGCTGGATTTCTTCATCAGTAAATATGCTCAATAAGGCCTGGACTTCGTCGTCGGTCCATTTGTCATATACTTTATTTTTTGTTTGCTCCATTGATTTATAGATTTTCTGTAGATTTTTCCAACTGGTTTGCTGCTGGTTAGACAACTTCCAATGCCGATTTTTTTAAATGGCGGGTGAAACAGAACGCTGCGAGTCTTTTACCATACTCGACCAATCAGAAATGTTCAGCGCTGCAAGCCCCACCTCAAAAGTTCCTGTACTTCGAAAAGTACTACCCCTTGACTAGGAACTTTTGGGGGGGTAAATAAAGTTCCCCGAGCTACATTTAGACCCTGGTTGCTGCTACTTCATTTCCTGATATGAAAATAATTACCATAAAGGTTCCTAGTTCCTGGGAAAAGTTCCTGCGGTGGAAACGCGCCTTAAGGTGATGTCAGCATGGAACTCTGAGGGAAAGACATCAGCAACAAAAGGCAACTGTGGACGAGCATGCTCCTGGATCATGATGTCTTTCAGCTAAACTGTTCTTGACTACGGTTAACACTTTGTTGTACGTCGCTCTGGATAAGAGCGTCTGCCAAATGCCTGTAATGTAATGTCTGCATTCATTCAAGGTGCAAGGCTAAACAGGCGAGTGACTCTAAAATCAGTTGACTGCCAGGGTGTGAGACGGCAGCTGTATGAAGAACGGTCCGTTGAGAACTCTGCAGAGCAGGATGCCACAGTCGTATCATATTGGCGTCTCTCCGCCTTTTTGACCACTACCTATCGATTGTTCAGCAGAACAAGAGACCACAGGTGGAAATTAGTTCAAGGAAAATTCCGCAGTTTTTATTTACACAGAGAGTTGTCAATGCCTGGAACAGCTTGCCAGGTCAGGTAGTAGAGGCAGAAACACTTGGGCTATTTAAGTCCAGGCTAGATACAGTACTAGATACTCTTTAGATTAGGACATGACGAGCCTAGATGGGCCGAACGGCCCGTTCTCATCATTATGTATTCTTATGTTCTTATGATTTAAGTTCAAACAGTGCAATGTAACCGCAACATGGTTGTGTGGCTCAGTAGGTAGAGCATGGCGTTGGCAACGCTTAGGTTGTGGGTTCAATTCCCACTAGGACCACATATACTAAAAAATTTATGCATTCACTACTGTTAGTCGCTTTGGATAAAAGCGTCTGCTAAACGGCGTATATTATTATATTATTAACATAGGATGAAAATAGTTCTCTGTGATGCACGCTAACCCGCATCACGCCGCTAACAGGACACTGCACACCCACGTGTGCACTTCACACAGATTTTAGCTGAGCGATTCTGCATCCAGAGAGCGGATTTGGGAAAGCCGATCGGAATAAAATTTTTGCTCCTTCACCTAAACGTGCTGCAATGAAACGAGTAGGGGAGATTTACACCATGCACCGCCTAGCACAGCCCAATCACCAGGACTATTGCCTTCTCAATCAATCGAAACCGATCCTGTATTAAAAATGTCTTCAATCCACCCCAGCACCTAATTTTTAAATCGCTTTTGTCACGCTCTAATATGAATGTCACAGAGGGTTTGAAATTGTGCATACATAATGTGCCCCATTACCATAATTACATATTTAATTTAAATTTGCAGTAGTTGGCTCCACCGTGTTAGATAAAAATAAGAAAAATTAGGCCTCCCGGGTGGTCTAGCGGTCTTCTAATGTTCAACGCTGGCCACTGCGACCGGGGTTCGATTCCACTGACTCTGCCCGGGAGTGCCACTAGGGGGCAGCGATTTGCTGTCCGCCCCAGCATTCGCTGCGTATAGGAGTGGCTCTGGAGTAGCGGAGTTACAGTCGACGGCTTGGAGAGTGCCAGCTCGGAGACGATATTTTGCCTTTGTCACTGCCGGTCACAGGGCTATGGCAGCAAACTCACAATACAAGGGGGGGAATGACATGAAAAATAGAGGGTGTAATTGGCTACTAACTAAGGAGAAAATGGGATAAAATCAAACAAATTCTCTCTCTCTCTCTTAATAAAGGAGGCAATTATAGTGGGTAGACCAAGGGTTTTGTGAGTAAATCATTCTGATTGATTTGTTTTGTATCACTATGGATTTTTTTTATTTTTTTTGCATTGGTAGTCTTAAATATACCTTATCATTCAAGAAAAGTAATCTCATAAATTAACCAAAGAAGAGAGGGTGACAAGTATATTTATTGAAGAGTATATTTTTTTGTAGAGTGCATTTCTCTTTTGGTGTCACTTCATATCCGAGAAGGCTCCATGGCATTCCGGATGAGGTGGATCCGGTTGCCATGGCAGTCAGCGTGGAGTGGAATTGCTCGCCACGGCGGTCAGTGTGGAGCGGGCCTGGTTGCCCTGATGATAACGGCGCTGTCTGTGAATCGCGTGGCCTGGAAATCGATCATGTTCATGTTCTTCAGCCTGTGCAGGAAGTGGACGTACCGTACACCGGGCCCATAGCTGGAGAACACATGGGACACCTGCAAACACACACACACACACACACACACACACACACACACACACACACACACAAACACAGACGTACACATTACAACAGCGGAGGTGGAGGTTCCCCGCAAGAATGCTAAACATGCCAAACGAATGTATAACGGTCTCACAGTGCAATTCATACAGTAATTCTGTTTTCCCATCACTACGACAACGGCAGCACTGTGAACACTCGTGTGAGCAGGCCGGTTATTAGTGCACTGTAGGGTGCAGTGCTGTGAACACTCGTGTGAGCAGGCCGGTTATTAGTGCACTGTAGGGTGCAGTGCTGTGAACACTCGTGTGAGCAGGCCGGTTATTAGTGCACTGTAGGGTGCAGTGCTGTGAACACTCGTGTGAGCAGGCCGGTTATTAGTGCACTGTAGGGTGCAGTGCTGTGAACACTCGTGTGAGCAGGCCGGTTATTAGTGCACTGTAGGGTGCAGTGCTGTGAACACTCGTGTGAGCAGGCCGGTCATTAGTGCACTGTAGGGTGCAGTGCTGTGATCACTCGTGTGAGCAGGCCGGTCATTAGTGCACTGTAGGGTGCAGTGCTGTGATCACTCGTGTGAGCAGGCTGGTTATTAGTGCACTGTAGGGTGCAGTGCTGTGATCACTCGTGTGAGCAGGCCGGTCATTAGTGCACTGTAGGGTGCAGTGCTGTGAACACTCGTGTGAGCAGGCCAGTTATTAGTGCACTGTAGGGTGCAGTGCTGTGAATCCGCCAAGGCCTTACCTCCTTCCATGTGTGCGAGAAGGTGCTGGTATCTTCCTCAGGGTTGACGCAGTGCTCCTGGATCACAGTCTCCCCATCGGCCCCCAGCAGCCTCACCTGTAGCTGGTAGATGAACTTGTGAAGCTGGCTCTCCTCGTACCTGGAAAAAAGTGAGGAAACGAATGTGCTCTCCTCCCTGTGGGCCTTGTGAAGTGTGCATGCTGGGCATGCCTCACTCCTATATTACCTGAGGCAGGCATACTGATGCAGGGAAGGGATGTGAATACAATGTATTGGGTTTCAATTAAAAACAAAACACTACTTTTTCTTCAAAATGTAAGTCCCTAAACACTTCCCATACCCACATTGATTAATTTTAAACCAAATTAGTATTTGTAATATATATATATATATATATATAACACTTGTGCCATCTTAAAAAGTTAGCTAGTTATGCTCTCAGTGTATGGCTAGAATGGCTCTGCTCCATCCAGCAGCCTCCTTTAGCCTCCTCTGTGCCTCATTGTTAACTCGCTCCAAATGAAAGTAGGACATTTCAATCCGAAAAATGTTTCAAAAATTCACATTGACTGTGCCAATAGTCGTCTCCCTTGCATAAACTCTGAGGTGAACTTCTAACAGTCTGCTGAGGTCACGTGACAGTTACTAAGTGTACTTCAATCTGAATCATTGACGGTTGCATACTGGGTACTATGCTGTGGTTGCCTGTGGCTCAGTAGGTAGAGCATGGCGTTGGCAATGCTTAGGTTGTGGGTTCATTTCCCACTGGGACCACATATACTGAAAAATGTGTGCATTCACTACTGTGAGTACTGGGTAAAAGCGTCTGCTAAATGGCATATATTACTGTATACTACTATGAAAAACAGCATGTATTATAGGGCACATATTGGTGCAGTATCAGTATCTAAGTAGGCGGGGCCAAACCCAGCCAATGAACGTGGTGCACAGAAGGCTCACCAATCCTGGATGGCGATATCAGGCTGGAACTGATCCAGCAACTCATCCCACAGCCCCTCCCCCTTCAGATCCACCTTCTGCTCCAGGGAGAACCAGCTGAGGGGACAACAACAACACATCCACTCAACACCACTGCGTCATACACTGAACACCACGACATCACTCACTCAACACCACTGCAACAACACATCCACTCAACACCACTGCATCACACACTCAACACTGCATCACACACAGTGCTTAATTTGTGCCGGGGCCAAATGCCAAGAATCAGATTTTGCGCCTCGGCAAATGTCTTACTCAGAATCAGAGCCCTGGGCTCATAAACATCTAAAGTGCGACAACAACGCGCATTTTAAACTGGTATTAAACAACGTTAAGTCCAGTGAACATCACAAATGTAAATAGAATGCAGAAATGCAGCGACACAGAGGTAGGAAAGGTTGACCCTTTTTCCTCTGTGGGGGGGGGTGCGTGTGGTTGGGGGAGGCGAGTTGAGCCCCAGCATCTCTTATTTGACAAATTAAGCACTGGTCACACACTCAACACCACTGCAACCCAAACTCAGCACTGCTGTCGTTATCACTGTATCCTACTCAATGTACGAATATATCCTGACCATGTTATCACCTAATAATCTGCTTTATAATTTCCTCATTGCACTTTTTAAACAACCAACCCCCGAATGACATCTAAATATGATGATAAGAGTGGAATTACAGCATGAACTCCTGGACTCTATCATCCCCCTCACCTGAACCGCGGCAACTGGCAGATCACAGCGCCAGCAGGGATCCCACTGGTGTCATATGGGAGAGTCTCTGTGCTGGTCTTCCAGCCTGTGAAGTCACCTGACCAGGAGGGGGAGGGGGGAGGACCCAGGTTAATCGCAGGTGCAACAGTGACCACACCCAAGCAAAATACACCAGCTACTCCACCCAAGCAAAATACACTCATCTGAACTGCCACATTTACATTTTAGGCATTCACCCCTCTTAGGTGCCCATGTGACTAACACCCACACCTGAGGTTAACTGTGACATCACTGAACACAATCACATTCTTCTGTTATATGATATATGCTGCCAAGCAACAGTAGAGTGCAATGTGTGACCCCCTGGCTGTGAGTCTGTCCTGTATACACTCACACATGCTCACACACGCACACATGCACACACACGCGCACACGCGCACACTCACATGCACTCACACACGCACTCATACACTCTCTCACACACACACACACACACACACACTCACATACACTCACACACGCACTCACACACGCACTCACACACACACTCACACACACTCACATGCACTCACACACGCACTCACACACGCACAACTCGTTCCTGCCGATGAGGAAGCTTAGGCACTTTAGCAGACGCTCTTATCCAGAGCGACTTGCACAGTTCACATTTCTTTACATACAATCCATTTATACAGCTGGATATTTTACTGAAGCAATTCAGGTTAAGTACCTTGCTCAAGGGTACAACGGTGTCCCCACCTGGGAATCGAACCTGCAACCTTTGTGTTACAAGCCCAGTTCCTGAACCATTATGCTAACACTGCCGCCTAGGCCAATACATGAACACAACATTGTGCACTAGCTTGGTTCTGTGTGGCTCAGTAGGTAGAGCATGGCGTTCACAGGGACAGCATGTAGTGTAATGGTTAGGGAACTGGGCTTGTAACTCAGAGGTTGCTGGTTCAATTCCCAGGTGGGACACATCTGCCGTTGTACTCTTGAGCAAGGTACTTAACCTGAATTGCTTCAGTAAAATGTCCAGCTGTATAAATGGATTGTATGTTAATAAAATTGTAAACTGTGTAAGTCGCTCTGGATAAGAGCGTCTGCTAAATGCCCAAAATGTCAAATGTTAGGTTGTGGGTTCAATTCCCATTGGGGCCACATATGCTGAAAAATGTATGCATTCACTACTGTAAGTTGCTTTGGATAAAAGCATCTGCTAGATTGCATATATTATTATATATAACAGACGAAAGTGAATCCAATGGAATAAAAAGGGAAAAGAAAAACCTGAAGCAGATACCAAATCACATTGTGCGTTATATATTGGATTAACCATTCCAGGGACGTACATTTAAACACAAGCGACTATTATTGCGTGTTTCATTCTGGTGCATAGCTTCTCAGCTACCCGTGTTTCATAAAGCAACCCGAGAACTATGGCTATGTCCCGGAACGAAGTATGCAATCATCTGTAAAAAATAATTACGGGTGTCGATAAGAGTAAAAGTAGGGCTTCCAACCCTCTGGTTCCAAACGCGGTGGTTCCGCCCCAAACATGCCGGCTAACTCGTGTTCCGGAGGCAGGGTGTTGTGACTCAAACCTGCGGAGAAACAGAGAGGCGCTTGCGTTACCGCACTGCTTGCATCCTGGTCCGCTTCGTTTTGCTCCAGTAATAACATACAATTACAAATAAGAGAGAACGAATTAATGCTTTTGTTTTGATTTTTTTTCCTCTCCGCCATTTTGGTCACCGGAAGTCGATTCATCGCCCTTTAACATTTAACGTGTTCAGATGTGTTAATATTCGTAATGTAAAACTATTTAAAAGTCGCTGGACTCGCCTGCTTTACGTGTCTTTGATCCCTTATAGAGATTATTAATCTCGAAAAAGATGCATTTTAAAGTCAACAAATGTTGCAGCGGTACACATAACAAATTAAAATGCCTTCATTGATAATTCAATGAAAACATGAACCATAGGCTATGTGTCAAGAGTCAATTATACTTTGCTAAATAGCAGCTAAGCACAATACTTTCTCCAAAATCGTTTTTATAATTGGACTAAAACTTTACACATGAATTAAACATCTGACAACGGTGTTTTATGTGTAACGGAAATCTGAGAAAGTCTGGTGTCTTCCGGACACCATAATTATACCGTCAGGAGCAGGGTTTTTCAGTAAGTTCCGACCAAACGGTTTCTTCCCGTAGACTGCTTTCCAGTCGACGGTGTCGGGCATAGGGGCATCCTTTTCATCCAAGCTCCATTCGAGCTGGCATTTCTTTCTCCAGTCGGTAGCAGCCATTGAAGCACGTCCCCTGCTTCAGAGAGCAGAACTCAAACTCGACTGCCGTATCTAACGTGCGCCGCGCCCATAGCCAGGGAAGTCTGTCACCGATTGCAACATTAACTCAATCCGCTCTCCCCCCCACTCTAAAGCTGTGCTTGTCTTCTGCTTTTGGCAATGTTTACCTATCTCACTTCACACTGACACCATCACAGTTATTACGAGTCGACCGATGTCGCATGTTTAATACGTTTGTGTATTTTTTCTAAAATGTGATTGGCTGGCATTTTATCGTGCCAATATGGTCACGAGTGCTTTGGGAAAACCATAAACTTCCCCAAACTGCGACATTAGTGAAAGTTTAGTCATTTCTCTGGATAACTCGTCGCATAAAGACACGAAATAAATACAAAATAGCCGCAGTATCAAACGGTAGCCTATACTACTACACGTTTTTGATCTGTATTGTTTTATTGATATGGTTAAATATGAGTCACCATGAGGCTGCTTTTCCATGATAAAAATCACGCATTGAAATCCGGATGTTTTAATCAAATGTGTATAGTGTTGTATTTAACACTAGCGTCCAAAAAGTCTGCAAGAGCACATACGTGTGTGACATGCATCTTGTTTTGTGCGAACGGAGACTTTGGTGTCTATATCGCAAAAGCTGTTCCAACTAGACAGCCTGCGCACTGTGATTCTAGTAATAATCCAAATGGCCAGCTGTTTTTCCACCTAACGACAGTGTCCATCGAGCGAAACTATGTGTTGCCGGGAACGTCCCACGCCCTGTGTGCCGCGTGGGAAGTGTAAAACGAGTTTCTAGTGTCAGCAGAACACGCATAAAGCACCACCGCCCAGTGCACATAGACAACGCTAGGGCATTCATCCATTCCAGGGCGTTTCCTCTCCAAAGTAGTGCAGTTATAAACCACTTTGATTACTCTGAAAGACTGCCCTTTTATTGTTTTCTCACAAGAAAAGTATGCTGTTCTGTTCAAGTATTGTTCCCGAGTCCTTTCTCTATCATAGACCATATTTTCATAACATGACAAAAATACGATGGTCTTGGTCTTGCAATAGTAAATGGGCACTATTCAATCCGTTTGATTCAGTGCACATTTTACATACTGGCAATCGGGCGATTCTAGGATTTGAACTTTAGGGGCGCTCAGCCCCCAATGAGAATGTGAGTTATAGCCTACACATGCAAAGCACAAGCCTAACATTTTTTATGAATTTACTGTTACATTCCCCAACATTTTCAGGGGGGCTGAGATGAAAGCCACTGCTGGCAATTGATCTTCTTTATCTTGGTCAGAATGCAGTTAATCATGCAAGGCACAGCTCAGTTAGCAACACTGTTCAAGTTAATGCTAAACTCTTATCCTGCTGCTGTCGTGAAATGCTGTAGGTTTTGTAGGTAACCATGGTTCCTAATTACAATTTTACAATTTTGTAATGCTTTTAGCAGACGGACTGAAAAAGTGAGTTTTCAGCCTTTTACAGACGATAGGAAGAGAATTGGCTGTCCTGAGCGAGTGGGGAAGGTTATTCCACCATCTAGGGAGCAGGGCAGAGAAGAGGCAGGGCCGTAGGGAACGGCTGCCAGGTGTGCGGAGAGACGGGACAGTCAGCAGGCCAGAGGAAGCTGATTTGGAGGGATCTGGACGGGGTGTAGGGTGTGATCATGGACTGAAGGTAGGAGGGAGCATTACCCCTCGTGGCCCCCCTCGTACGCCAGCACCAATGACCAGAATTTAATGCAAGCTGCAGCCGGGAGCCAGTGGCTGGCAGTGTAGTGTAATGGTTAGGGAGCTGGGCCTGTAACTCAGAGGTTGCCGGTTCAATTCCCAGGTGGGGGCACTGCTGCTGTACCCTTGAGAACAAGGTACTTAACCTGAATTGCTTCAGTAAAAAATATCCAACTGTATAAATGGATTGTATGTAAAGAAATGTAAACTGTGTAAGTCGCTCTGGATAAGAACGTCTGCTAAATGCCTAAAATGTAAAATGTAAATGTAAATGAAAGGTGGTGAGGAGTTGAGTGACGTGTGAAGATTTAGGAAGGTTGAACACTAGTCGTGTGGCTTGATGGCGCAAGCCGGAAGGCATTTCAGCAGGCCAAGCGTGTGATGACCGAGGCCTGGACAAGACGTAATACGGCCTCTTGGGTGAAGAAAGGACGGATTCTTCTGACGTTGTGGATAGCACTGTCAGGTGGAGAGGGGGAAGGGGAAGTTGCGATATAGTTTGTAAACTGATGCTTTCACAACCGATTGTGTGGTATCAGGATTGACGAATCAGCCCGAATCAGGCTTTGTGCAACAAATTGCATTAAAATACAATGTGTTTTGGTATTTCATTGAAAATGAAAAAGTTTTAAAGAGTTTTTAAGTGTTAACCGTAATCAAGAACAGTTTAGCTGAAAGCCACCCTAAAGGGAAGTACAATTCCAGGTGCTAGGAGCAACCACATAGTTAAACTAGGACCCTGTAGAATCTGTTAGTCACAATTCAAAGGCAGCAATATAGCAAAATACAGGCAGACTTATACCTAAACCTAATACAATACGTAAACAAGTAGAGATAAGTGCAATACTTAACAGCTACATCCCTAAGTTTACATAACCGGACTACATATTAAACTACGCACAATTAAATTGCTTAAGCGTTCATTGTTTTATTCACAAACACATTTCAGTTCAGTCTTCAGAATTCAGCTTTCCGAAATGTGGCTCATGCTCACAAGGGTCTGTTCTAGGGGGTGTATCGAAAGTAGGCCGTGTCAGTGCCGACTGTGGCCAGCAGGGCGACGCATAATTGGTCTCATCGCTCACCAGCGACCTCTGCTGGTCAATCGGGCGCCCACAGTCTGCCGGTATAAGGCTGTGTCTCCCTCCGACTACGATCTGTGCAAGCTTATCTTGTGAACTATAGTGTAAAAACAACCGGGGCTGACATCACGTGTTTCGGAGGAAGGGTGCATGCTTGTCTACGTTCTTCCGAACTGATAGCAGAGGTTTGAAATTCCAAAGATTATAGATTAAAAAAAAAAAAACCTTTGTAGAAAACTCAAGTTCGTTTATAAATTAAATTTAAGGACAAATGCAGGATTGAATCCAGGCCCTAGTGTCATTGTTGGCTTCTATATATATTTCAGTATATTTCTATGACAGGGTAACAGGGTTACTGTTTGTCCAGGAGCAGATGTGTTGGGATGTGTGAGCTCTGTTGAGGGCACTATGGTCCTCATCAGTGACGATTTTACCGCGGGTGCAGGGGGTGCATTTGCACCCCCTACTGTTGAGATGAAAATATTAAAATTTTCAAATCAGTGTCAAAAAACATTGAAAAGAAAAAGATTTTTGAACATTGCACCCCCTGTTTTAAACCCTAAAATCGCCACTGGTCCACATGTGTGTGGCCAGTCACCCAACACTGGTTCTCCACCACTGTATTTAACTTGTTTTTACCTTGATGTATATTTTTCATTTGTACGAGAATGTGTCAAACTCTGAATGGGAGAAAAGGTGGCTTAATTCATACTCTGGTGTACAGCAGGGTTAGGGTTTGAGTACCTGGTGTACAGCAGGGTCAGGGTTCGAGTATTCATAGATTTTACGTCTCTACACCTCTACATATTTTTGTGATGCCGTGTTTTAAACATGGCGGAAGCTGGTTCCTATGATAACTTCCTGTTCTTGAGTCCAGGGGGGAAATTTATGGTTGGGCAAATTCCTCCTTATTTGAACAAATTTGCCATAAAAGAGAACTTGCTTTCGTTTTTTTTAAAAGCTAGTTTTCATGTGATCAAAGCATTTGGGGGCCCGCTGTGCACTTCCCCTTGGGATCCGCGGTTGAAAAAGAGGAAACGCAACACACGCAGCGGTCGCCTTGAAGTTCTGCATTTTATTGAAAAAATAAAATGTTTTCGCCTTTGTTTCATGTGTGGGCTTTCATCACAGTCTCCCGTATGTGCAACGATCCTGTGTTGTTGCTGAGACAATGCTGGGCAGTAGTGCAGGGTGGAGAGTGGGTTTAAATGCAGGGGGGTGAGTGAGTGGGTTTAAATGCAGTGTGGAGGGGTGAGTGGGTTTAAATGCAGTGTGAGAAATGGTGGTGAACAAACCATCAGACAGGCACACTTTAGCCCCGTGTTTCCCTAAACACTGAGGGAATGGGCTCTTTTAAATGTAGTAGTCCAGGATGGTGAGCAGGTTTAAATCCAGAATTACCCCTCGGGTTCACATATATCTCAGGTGGAATATATGTAAATATGTAAATATGTAAATATGTGGAAGGGAATATGTATGTATGTAAGAAGGGAGGAGACACGGGTTTATCAGTGTTTTTTAAATAAAATTTGTTTCAGATTTCTCCAGTTTTTCTCCCAATTTAGTAGGTTTACACCCAGTGGGATTTAGATTTACCCTGGCAAGATTTACCCTCTACGAGGCAAGCTAATTCTCTGAGGGCAGCAAACTCCGCTTCTATGGGAATTCGCCCCCACCCACGTTCTGGAGACTCCCTTACTTGCTTGATGGTGGACCCGAGCCGGCTCACCCTCCCCCTACCCCTGAGGCGGACTGCCAAATGTCGCCCCCGATCGGGGCTGACGACCAGGGCCGGTCTGGCAGAGACGGGTTTCAAACCGCATCCCTGACAGGCAGCGCATACCATATTGGACCAGACAAAATACGGTGCGTTAGACCACTACGCTATCCGCCGCCCCATGTCTATCAGTGTTTTGATGTATGAGAATAAAGATCTCTTGGTGTTCACAGAAAAAGTAGTGGTGTTAGCCCCAGCACTCTGGTCAAATTTCCCTCTCAGTCTGGTCACCTGACCGTCCTCCTTACGTCTGATTGGCTGCACAGTCCCTTGCATTCCCTACCCATTTGGATTGGCCAGGTTGTCAGTGCAAAGGAGAATTGTTTTCATGATATGAATCGCCTACTTAAAATGGGTGAATTCATTTTCACAAGCCATGGCCTTGTTCTTTAATCTGTAAATGGATAAATCAGTGGGGTATATATATATATCTGCATGGAGCTGTTTGTTTGTTTGTTTTATTCAACTTAATTTAAAAAATCATATTTGAAGGTGCATGCATTTAAAAACCATTGAGGATTTACACAGTAAAGTCATGCACTTGTTTCCATTGTGGTCCTCTAAGTACAGTATGGCAGCATGGCAAGTCTAGCGTGACTTTTTTCTCTCACCATGCATTCTGCTGATTGTCCACAAGGCGTCACTGTAGCCACTGAGTAAAAAGTACACAGAGCCAATTTCACTATGCCACTAATTACATCAGGGGCTCTCAAACTCCATCTTGGGGACCCACTGTGCATGCCGGCTTTTATTCCAACCATAATTGCAAACCCTAAAGTGCATTAAGCTGTTAATTATTCTCAATTAGACACTTTTAAGTCCGTTGAGGGATGACTTATCCTCTTATGGCCACATTATTTAAGAGAGAAATACCCAAGAAGAATAAGTGTCGCATTGTAGGGAAAATTCTCAAAGGAATCTGCCCTGTGACAGGTTTGTAAATTTATGAATAATGAATAATACTTTAATTAATTGTTATTATTAATTAATAATACTTATTAGGTTGTTACTTCGCTATCGTATCACGAGGCCAATCGTAGCGCAGGCCTCCGCTTTCCTCTGGTGCGGCTTGGAGACGGGGAACCCCGATAAGACTATACGATTAAAATGAAACACGTTTACACTGTAGACAACACCGGGGGTGAGTTTGCCCCTGTCCCTGTAACAGCCATATGGGAGTTAAGGGCCATCTCTCCTGCTTGTGGTGCTGTGGCAGCAATCCTTGCGGCCTCGCTCCCGGCTTATAATAATATAATATAATATATGCCATTAAGCAGATGCTTTTATCCAAAATGACAGTAGTGAATGGATACATTTTTCAGTATATGTGGTCCAAGTGGGGATTGATCCCACAACCTAAGCGTTGCCAACACCATGCTCTACCAACTGAGCCACACAGGAGGCTTGTTACACCTTTCCCCTACTAGTGCCAAAGTTGGAGAGTAAGGAAGAAGACTTGGGTTTGAAACATTTGCACATTTATTTCATCCCAGCCAATATCACATGAACAGACATTACGCAATACATACGAAAAACCCTACAAGAAAAGACAGTTCAACATATTCCCCTAAACATGCAAAAACAACATTTATATTTTAGCAGATGCTCTTACAGTTTTACATACAATCCATTTATACAGCTGGATTTTTACTGAAGCAATTCAGGTTAAGTACCTTGATCAAGGGTACAACAGCAGTGCCCCACCTGGGAATTGAACCAGCAACCTTTCAGTTACAAGCCCAGTTCCCTAACCATTACACTACACTGCCGGCCCTAGAGTGCCTGGAGCCTTAGTTAAGCGAATGAGCGCCCAGAGGCAGGTTATTAGCGTTCATCTATACACCTCTGACCAGCCCTACAGAGAACTCCATCTGTTGGGTGACTTATCAATGGTTGTTAATGAAGGGACCAGCTGCACACCTTCAAAACAACAACAGTTATTTACCACATTCCATATTTAGACCATGTAATGTGTTTATGGCAGGACCCCCGGAGCTCAGAAGGGGAGTGGGTGCCCCTTACTGTGAATGTATGCCCAATACTCAGGACAGTCTGATGGCTGTTTAGTTCCCAGGCCAGCCCTCAACCTGACGATGGGTCACCCTCAGGTCACAGAACTACAATCATGGAGGGAGAGGAGATGGCTGGTCACCCAGTCATGGAGGGAGAGGAGATGGCTTGTCACAGAACTGCAATCATGGAGGGAGAGGAGATGGCTGGCCTCTCCCCTGGTCACAGAACTACAATCATGGAGGGAGAGGAGATGGTTGGTCACAGAACTACAGTCATGGAGGGAGAAGAGATGGCTGGTCACAGAAAAAATCATGGAGGGAGAGGAGATGGCTGGTTACAGAACCATCATGGAGGGAGAAGAGATGGCTCATAAAAAATCATCAAACAGTTCTTCCAACTCTACACCACATCCACATCCTAGGACTTCTTGACAGTCAGATCAGGTCTCAGACAATGAAAGCTTTCTTATCCTCTAATGTGCTACTATACGGAAAATGGTTCCTTCAGAAAGACGTAACACCGTTTCATGGATTCAGTTACAGGCTGACAGATGAAACTAGTGCCGCTCCAGCTGCTCAAAGTGTGGACACCGCGGGGCCACTGACACCAAACCGTTTGTGGGAGATGAAGAGTTTAAAACATTGCTAAACTAAACTAAAATCCCTGCGCCATGGCTACTGCATTTGGATTGCCGATAATACCATATTGGCTTTATTTGCATGACAAGTGAACTTGTGTTGCTAAAGCATTAAAATACATATATGGGAATAACAACAGCCAAGGAAAAAAGCAACAAAACACACAGGCAACCCTCCCCCTCCCACACATATGTCCCCCACATTACAGCATTTTAACAAACAAACAACCCTCCCCATCCCACACACATACAGTGGGGAAAATAAGTATTTCACCCCCTGCTGATTTTGTGAGTTTGCCCCCTTACAAAGAAAGGAACGGAACGGTCGGTCTATACATTTCATGGTAGGTTCATCTTAACAGTGAGAGACAGAATATTTTTTTTAAATCCCAGAAAATCACATTATATGAATTTTAAACATTTATTTGTGTTTTATTGAGGAAAATAAGTATTTCACCCCCTAGCAAAACAGCAAGAATTCTGGCTCCCACAGACCGGTTATGTGACCAGGAGGCACACAGATTAGTCCTCTTACTTAATTAGTACTCCTAATTAAGTACTCGTTACCTGTATAAAAGACAACTGTCCACAGAATCAATCAATGAATCAGATTCCAACCTCTCCACAATGGGAAAGACCAAAGAATTGTCTAAGGACATCAGGGACAAAATTGTAGACCTGCACAAGACTGGAATGGGCTACAAGACCATTGGCAAGCAGCTTGGTGAGAAGGAGTCAACTGTTGGTGCGATAATTAGAAAATGGAAGAAACACCAATTGACCATCAATCTCCCTCGGTCTGGGGCTCCACGCAAGATCTCACCTCGTGGAGTGAACCTGATCATGAGAAAGGTGAGGGAACAACCCAGAACTACACGGCTGGAGCTTGTTGATGATCTCAAGGCAGCTGGGACCACAGTCACCAAGATGACCATTGGTAACACACTACGCCGTAATGGATTGAAATCCTGTAGTGCCCGCAAGGTCCCCCTGCTCAAGAAGGCACATGTACAGGCCCGTCTGAAGTTTGCCAATGAGCACCTGGATGATTCAGAGGAGGCTTGGGAGAAAGTGCTGTGGTCAGATGAGACTAAAATCGAGCTCTTTGGCATCAACTTGACTCGCCGTGTTTGGAGGAAGAAAAAAGCTGCCTTGGACCCCAAGAACACCATCCCCACCGTCAAGCATGGCGGTGGAAACATTATGCTTTGGGGCTGTTTCTCTGCTAAGGGCACAGGACGACTTCACCGGATCGAGGGAGGATGAATGGGGCCATGTACCGGGAAATCTTGGGTGAGAACCTCCTTCCCTCAGCCAGGACACTGAAAATTGATTTCTAAGGATTTGGAGAGGATCTGCAAAGAGGAGGGGCCAAAATCCCTCCTGGGATCTGCGCAAACTTGGTGACCAACTACAAGAAACGTCTGACCGCTGTGCTTGCCAACAAGGGTTTCTCCACCAAGTACTGAGTCATGTTTTGCTAGGGGTGAAATACTTATTTTCCTCAATAAAACACAAATAAATGTTTAAAATTCATATAATGTGATTTTCTGGGATTTTTTTAAATATTCTGTCTCTCACTGTTAAGATGAACCTACCATGAAAATTATAGACCATTACTTTCTTTGTAAGGGGCAAACTCACAAAATCAGCAGGGGGTGAAATACTTATTTTACCCACTGTATATACCCCACATAATACAATTTTTTACAAACAGATTGTGGAACTTCTGTTCCATATATGAGACAGATACATATATAACCATAGAAAATAGAACATTTAGCCCACACCCTCTCTCAAATGATGGCAGGAAGAGATGTATTGAGCTGCAACCTCTATTGCAATAGTGACTTCCCCAAGGATTATTTTTAATTTGTCTGTGTCCGGTAGGTACTGATATTTATTCATTAGGGCAAAACATTTGGGGGACTATGTATCTCTGATGGGGAGGTACTTGGGGCAAGTGAGTAGGAAGTGGGTCTCAGTTTCCACCTCTGCCAGGTTGCAGTGATCACACAGCCTGTTCTCTTTAGCCAGCCAGGTCTTTTTGTGGCGGTCTGTTTTGATGGCAAGGCTGTGGTCACTGAGTCTGTACATCGTGAATGTGTGCCTTTGTTTGGGGTCTTTTATTCTGACACCGTATTCTGGCCTCCACTTTCCTCTGGTGCGGCTTGGAGACGGGGAACCCGATAAGACTATGATTAACATGAAACACGTTTACACTGTATATTACGTGGACGTCAGTTTGCCCCTATCCTAGTAACAGCCATATGGGAGTTAAGGGTCGTCTCTCACGCCGATGGTGCCGTGGCAGCAATCCTTGCGGCCTTGCTCCCGGCTTGTTACACCTTTCCCCTACTAGCGCCAAAGTTGGAGAGAGAGAAAAAAAATTTAAAAAATGAGAGAAAGAAGACGTGGGTTGAAACATTTGCACATTTATTTTATCCCAGCGAATATCACGTGAACAGACATTACACAATACATACAAAAAAAACTACAAGAAAAGACAGGACAACATATTCCCCCAAACATGCAAACACTAGAGTGCCCGGAGCCTTCGTTAAGCACATGAATGCTCAGAACCAGGTTATTACATTACATTTACATTTACCTTTTAAGCATTTAGCAGACGCTCTTATCCAGAGCAACTTACACAGTTTACATTTCTTTACATACATATACATTTCAATATTTTACTGAAGCTCAAGGGTACAACGGCAGATGTGCCCCACCCTGGGAACTGAACCAGCAACCTTTCAGTTACAAGCCCAGTTCCCTAACCATTACACTACACTGCCGGCCCTAGAGTGCCCAGAGCCTTAGTTAAGCGAATGAGCGCCCAGAGGCAGGTTATTAGCGTTCATCTATACACCTCTGACCAGCCCTACAGAGAACTCCATCTGTTGGGTGACTTATCAATGGTTGTTAATGAAGGGACCAGCTGCACACCTTCAAAACAACAACAGTTATTTACCACATTCCATATTTAGACCATGTAATGTGTTTATGGCAGGACCCCCGGAGCTCAGAAGGGGAGTGGGTGCCCCTTACTGTGAATGTATGCCCAATACTCAGGACAGTCTGATGGCTGTTTAGTTCCCAGGCCAGTCCTCAGCCCGACGATGGGTCACCCTCAGGTCACAGAACTACAATCATGGAGGGAGAGGAGATGGTTGGTCACAGAACTACAGTCATGGAGGGAGAGGAGATGGTTGGTCACAGAACTACAGTCATGGAGGGAGAGGAGATGGCTTGTCACAGAACTGCAATCATGGAGGGAGAGGAGATGGCTGGCCTCTCCCCCTGGTCACAGAACTACAATCATGGAGGGAGAGGAGTTGGCTGGATACAGAACTACAGTGATGGAGGGAGAGGAGATGGCTGGATACAGAACTACAGTCATGGAGGGAGAAGAGATGGCTCATAAAAAATCATACAACCAGCTGCTTCCAACTCTACACCACATCCACATCCTAGGACTTCTTAACAGTCAGATCAGGTCTCAGACAACGGAAGCTTTCTTATCCTCTAACGTGCTCTACTGAAAATGGTTCCTTCAGAAAGACGTAACACCGTTTCATGGATTCAGTTACAGGCTGACAGATGAAACTAGTGCCGCTCCAGCTGCTCAAAGTGTGGACACCGCGGGGCCACTGACACCAAACCGTTTGTGGGAGATGAAGAGTTTAAAACATTGCTAAACAAAACTAAAATCCCTGTGCCATGGCTACTGCATTTGGATTGCCGATAATACCATATTGGCTTTATTTGCATGACAAGTGAACTTGTGTTGCTAAAGCATTAAAATACATATATGGGAATAACAACACCCAAGGAAAAAAGCAACAAAACACACAGGCAACCCTCCCCCTCCCACACATATGTACCCCACATTACAGCATTTTAACAAACAAACAACCCTCCCACTCCCACACACATATGTACCCCACATTACAGCATTTTAACAAACAAACAACCCTCCCCCTCCCACACATATGTACCCCACATAATATTTATTTTACAAACAGATTATGGAACTTCTGTTCCATATATGAGACAGATACATATATAAGCATAGAACATAGAACATTTAGCCCACACCCTCTCTCAAATGATGGCAGGAAGAGATGTATTGAGCTGCAACCTCTATTGCAATAGTGACTTCCCCAAAGATTATTTTTAATTTGTCTGTGTCCGGTAGGTGTTGATATTTATTAGGGCAGAACATTTGGGGAAATATGTATCTCTGATGGGGAGGTACTTGGGGCAGGTGAGTAGGAAGTGGGTCTCAGTTTCCACCTCTGCCAGGTTGCAGTGATCACACAGCCTGTTCTCTTTAGCCAGCCCAGGTCTTTTTGTGGCGGCCTGTTTCGATGGCAAGGCTGTGGTCACTGAGTCTGTACATCGTGAATGTGTGCCTTTGTTTGGGGTCTTTTATTCTGACACCGTATTCTGGCCTCCGCTTTCCTCTGGTGCGGCTTGGAGACGGGGAACCTGATAAGACTATGATTAACATGAAACACGTTTACACTGTATATTACGTGGACGTCAGTTTGCCCCTGTCCTTGTAACAGCCATATGGGAGTTAAGGGTCGTCTCTCACGCCGATGGTGCCGTGGCAGCAATCCTTGCGGCCTTGCTCCCGGCTTGTTACACCTTTCCCCTACTAGCGCCAAAGTTGGAGAGAGAAAAAAAAAATGTAAAAAATGAGAGAAAGAAGACGTGGGTTGAAACATTTGCACATTTATTTTATCCCAGCGAATATCACGTGAACAGACATTACACAATACATACAAAAAAACTACAAGAAAAGACAGGACAACATATTCCCAAACATGCAAACACTAGAGTGCCCGGAGCCTTCGTTAAGCGAATTAATGCTCAGAACCAGGTTATTACATGACATTTATATTGACCTTTTAGGCATTTAGCAGACGTTCTTATCCAGAGCAACTTACACAGTTTACATTTCTTTACATACATATACATTTCAATATTTTACTGAAGCTCAAGGGTACAACGGCAGATGTGCCCCACCTGGAACTGAACCTGCAACCTTTCAGTTACAAGCCCAGTTCCCTAACCATTACACTACACTGCCGGCCCTAGAGTGCCCAGAGCCTTTGTTAAGCGAATGAGCGCCCAGAGGCAGGTTATTAGCGTTCATCTATACACCTCTGACCAGCCCTACAGAGAACTCCATCTGTTGGGTGACTTATCAATGGTTGTTAATGAAGGGACCAGCTGCACACCTTCAAAACAACAACAGTTATTTACCACATTCCATATTTAGACCATGTAATGTGTTTATGGCAGGACCCCCGGAGCTCAGAAGGGGAGTGGGTGCCCCTTACTGTGAATGTATGCCCAATACTCAGGACAGTCTGATGGCTGTTTAGTTCCCAGGCCAGCCCTCAGCCCGACGATGGGTCACCCTCAGGTCACAGAACTACAATCATGGAGGGAGAGGAGATGGCTGGTCACAGAACTACAGTCATGGAGGGAGAGGAAATGGTTGGTCACAGAACTACAGTCATGGAGGGAGAGGAGATGGTTGGTCACAGAACTACAATCATGGAGGGAGAGGAGATGGTTGGTTACAGAACTACAACCATGGAGGGAGAAGAGATGGCTGGCCCCTCCCCCTGGTCACAGAACTACAGTCATGGAGGGAGAGGAGATGGCTGGTTACAGAACTACAGTCATGGAGGGAGAAGAGATGGCTCATAAAAAATCATACAAACAGCTGCTTCCAACTCTACACCACATCCACATCCTAGGACTTCTTAACAGTCAGATCAGGTCTCAGACAACGGAAGTTTTCTTATCCTCTAATGTGCTATACTGAAAATGGTTCCTTCAGAAAGACGTAACACTGTTTCATGGACTCAGTTACAGGCTGACAGATGAAACTAGTGCCGCTCCAGCTGCTCAAAGTGTGGACACCGCGGGGCCACTGACACCAAACCGTTTGTGGGAGATGAAGAGTTTAAAACATTGCTAAACTAAACTAAAATCCCTGCACCATGGCTACTGCATTTAGATTGCCGATAATACCATATTGGCTTTATTTGCATGACAAGTGAACTTTGCTAAAGCATTAAAATACATATATGGGAATAACAACACCCAAGGAAAAAAGCAACAAAACACACAGGTAACCCTCCCCCTCCCACACATATGTACCCCACATTACAGCATTTTAACAAACAAACAACCCTCCCCATCCCACACACATGTACCTCACATTACAGCATTTTAACAAACGAACAACCCTCCCACTCCCACACATATGTACCCCACATTACAGCATTTTAACAAACAAACAACCCTCCCCATCCCACACACATGTACCTCACATTACAGCATTTTAACAAACGAACAACCCTCCCCCTCCCACACACATATATACCCCACATAATATTTTTTTTAAAACAGATTATGGAACTTCTGTTCCATATATGAGACAGATACATATATAAGCATAGAACATAGAACATTTTGGCCCACACCCTCTCTCAAATGATGGCAGGAAGAGATGTATTGAGCTGCAACCTCTATTGCAATAGTGACTTCCCCAAGGAGTATTTTTAATTTGTCTGTGTTCGGTAGGTGTTGATATTTATTTATTAGGGCAGAAATTTGGGGAAATATGTATCTCTGATGGGGAGGTACTTGGGGCAGGTGAGTAGGAAGTGGGTCTCAGTTTCCACCTCTGCCAGGTTGCAGTGATCACACAGCCTGTTCTCTTTAGCCAGCCAGGTCTTTTTGTGGCCGCCTGTTTTGATGGCAAGGCTGTGGTCACTGAGTCTGTACATCGTGAATGTGTGCCTTTGTTTGGGGTCTTTTATTCTGACACCGTATTCTGGCCTCCGCTTTCCTCTGGTGCGGCTTGGAGACGGGGAACCCGATAAGACTCTACAATGAACATTAAACACGTTTACACTGTACGTATATTACGTGGACGTCAGTTTGCCCCTGTCCCTGTAACAGCCATATGGGAGTTAAGGGTCGTCTCTCACGCCGATGGTGCCGTGGCAGCAATCCTTGCGGCCTTGC
The DNA here is from genome assembly GCA_029706075.1 of Aldrovandia affinis. Lineage (NCBI taxonomy): Eukaryota > Metazoa > Chordata > Actinopteri > Notacanthiformes > Halosauridae > Aldrovandia > Aldrovandia affinis. The sequence goes on along the minus strand of JAINUG010000288.1, from coordinate 469,400 downwards.
TCCCGGCTTGTTACACCTTTCCCCTACTAGCGCCAAAGTTGGAGAGAGAAAAAAATAATGTAAAAAATGAGAGAAAGAAGACGTGGGTTGAAACATTTGCACATTTATTTTATCCCAGCGAATATCACGTGAACAGACATTACACAATACATACAAAAAAAACTACAAGAAAAGACAGGACAACATATTCCCCCAAACATGCAAACACTAGAGTGCCCGGAGCCTTCGTTAAGCAACTGAATGCTCAGAACCAGGTTATTACATGACATTTACATTTACCTTTAGCAGACGCTCTTATCCAGAGCAACTTACACAGTTTACATTTCTTTACATACATATACATTTCAATATTTTACTGAAGCTCAAGGGTACAACGGCAGATGTGCCCCACCTGGGAACTGAACCAGCAACCTTTCAGTTACAAGCCCAGTTCCCTAACCATTACACTACACTGCCGGCCCTAGAGTGCCTGGAGCCTTCGTTAAGCGAATGAGCGCCCAGAGGCAGGTTATTAGCGTTCATCTATACACCTCTGACCAGCCCTACAGAGAACTCCATCTGTTGGGTGACTTATCAATGGTTGTTAATGAAGGGACCAGCTGCACACCTTCAAAACAACAACAACAGTTATTTACCACATTCCATATTTAGAACATGTAATGTGTTTATGGCAGGACCCCCGGAGCTCAGAAGGGGAGTGGGTGCCCCTTACTGTGAATGTATGCCCAATACTCAGGACAGTCTGATGGCTGTTTAGTTCCCAGGCCAGCCCTCAACCTGATGATGGGTCACCCTCAGGTCACAGAACTACAATCATGGAGGGAGAGGAGATGGTTGGTCACAGAACTACAGTCATGGAGGGAGAGGAGATGGCTGGTCACAGAACTACAATCATGGAGGGAGAGGAGATGGTTGGTTACAGAACTACAACCATGGAGGGAGAGGAGATGGCTGGCCCCTCCCCCTGGTCACAGAACTACAGTCATGGAGAGAGAGGAGATGGCTGGCCCCTCTCCCTGGTCATAGAACTACAGTCATGGAGGGAGAAGAGATGGCTCATAAAAAATCATACAGCCATTTCCTTCCAGTTCTACACCACATCCACATACTAGAACTTCTTAACAGTCAGATCAGGTCTCAGACAACGGAAGTTTTCTTATCCTCTAATGTGCTCTACTGAAAATGGTTCCTTCAGAAAGACGTTACACCGTTTCATGGATTCAGTTACAGGCTGACAGATGAAACTAGTGCCGCTCCAGCTGCTCAAAGTGTGGACACCGCGGGGCCACTGACACCAAACCGTTTGTGGGAGATGAAGAGTTTAAAACATTGCTAAACTAAACTAAAATCCCTGCGCCATGGCTACTGCATTTAGATTGCCGATAATACCATATTGGCTTTATTTGCATGACAAGTGAACTTGTGTTGCTAAAGCATTAAAATACATATATGGGAATAACAACACCCAAGGAAAAAAGCAACAAAACACACAGGTAACCCTCCCCCCCCCACACATATGTACCCCACATTACAGCATTTTAACAAACAGCCACCCCTCCCTGACTCTGACATCCTTCAACTTGTTCTCTCCCACCGTCCCACCACCTGCCCTCTTGATCCCATCCCTTCCCCCTCTTCCAGTCCATTGCTATGGACATCCTCCCCCTTTGTCTCTAATGTCATTAACTCCTCTCTTTCCTCTGGCTCTGTCCCCTCCTCCCTCAAATGCGCTCAGGTTGTCCCCCTCCTCAAAAAACCCTCTCTGAATCCTGCTGTCATCTCTAACTACCGACCTGTCTCTCTCCTCCCATTCCTCTCCAAAACGTTAGAGCGGGCTGTCTATAATCAACTGTCTGCTCATCTCTCACAGAACGACCTGCTTGATCCTAACCAATCTGGGTTCAGAGCAGGCCACTCCACAGAGACTGCTCTCCTTGCGGTCACAGAGGCTCTTCACGTCGCTAAGTCCCGATCCCTTAGCTCCGTCCTCCTTCTCCTCGACCTGTCGGCGGCATTCGACACCGTGGACCACCGGATCCTGCTCTCATCTCTCGTCGAGATGGGAATCTCTGGATCTGTGTTGACATGGTTTGAGTCCTACCTGGCTGACCGGTCCTACCAGGTGGCCTGGAGAGGATCCCTCTCCTCTCCCGCACCCTCTCTACCGGTGTCCCGCAGGGGGCTCGGTGCTAGGCCCTGTCCTATTTTCTCTGTACACCAAGTCACTTGGTTCTGTTATTTCTGCTCATGGTTTTTCCTATCACTGTTATGCTGATGACACTCAACTGTTTCTCCTTTCCTCCATCTGATACCCAGGTCCCGGCACGGATCTCTGCATGCCTGGCTGACATCTCCGCATGGATGTCCACCCACCACCTGAAGCTGAACCTGGGGAAGACAGAGCTGCTCTTCCTCCCAGCGAAGGGCTCCCGATGATTGATCGTCAATCACCGTGGAAGGCTCCATAGTGTCTCCGTCCCAGTCTGCCAGGAGTCTTGGGGTAACCCTGGACAACCAGCTGTGCTTCTCGAGCCATATTGCAGCGATCACTCGGACCTGCCGTTTCTCCCTCCACAACATCCGGAGGATCCGACCGTTCCTCACCCAGAGGCCACACAACTCCTGGTCCAGGCCCTGGTGATCTCACGTCTGGACTACTGCAACTCCTTGCTGGCAGGCCTTCCGGCCTGTGCCATCAAGCCACTGCAACTAGTCCAGAACGCTGCTGCTCGCCTGGTGTTCAACCAGCCGAAGTTCACCCACGTCACCCCTCTACTCTCCTCTCTGCACTGGCTCCCCATCGCAGCACGCATCAGATTCAAGTCACTGGTGCTTGCTTTTCAAGCGGCCAGAGGTACTGCTCCCCCATACCTCCAGTCACTCATCACGCCCTACACCCCGTCCAGACCTCTCCGCTCCGCCTCCGCTGGCAGACTGACTGCCCCATCCCTCCGGGCGCCTGGCAGCCGCTCCTCGCGGTCTCGCCTCTTCTCTGTCCTGGTCCCTCGTTGGTGGAACGACCTCCCGCAATTGGTCAGGACTGCGGAATCACTTCCAATCTTCCGCAAGAGACTCAAAACCCACCTCTTCAGACTCCACTACCCCTGATCTCTGTCCATCTAGCTAAATTATCTTCACCACTGTCTACTTGTTCAACACTACTCTTTATTTAAAAAAAAAAAAAAAATAAAAAATAAAAAATTAAAAAAATACCTTTTCCTTCCCGGTGTTACAGGTATGGTACGCAGATGCCTGCAATGATGTCTATTGCTGTATTCCTGCACTGATCTCGTGCGCTAACTGTGATTGTTCCTACCATGTATTGATGCACATCTTGTAAGTCGCTCTGGATAAGAGCGTCTGCTAAATGCTTAAAATGTAAATGTAAATGTAACCCCCTCCCACACATATATACCCCACATAATACATTTTTTTACAAACAGATTGTGGAACTTCTGTTCCATATATGAGACAGATACATATATAACCATAGAAAATAGAACATTTAGCCCACACCCTCTCTCAAATGATGGCAGGAAGAGATGTATTGAGCTGCAACCTCTATTGCAATAGTGACTTCCCCAAGGATTATTTTTAATTAGTCTGTGTCCGGTAGGTACTGATATTTATTCATTAGGGCAGAACATTTGGGGGACTATGTATCTCTGATGGGGAGGTACTTGGGGCAAGTGAGTAGGAAGTGGGTCTCAGTTTCCACCTCTGCCAGGTTGCAGTGATCACACAGCCTGTTCTCTTTAGCCAGCCAGGTCTTTTTGTGGCGGCCTGTTTCGATGGCAAGGCTGTGGTCACTGAGTCTGTACATCGTGAATGTGTGCCTTTGTTTTGGGTCTTTTATTCTGACACCGTATTCCGGCCTCCACTTTCCTCTGGTGCGGCTTGGAGACGGGGAACCTGATAAGACTCTACCATTAACATGAAACACGTTTACACTGTATATTACGTGGACGTCAGTTTGCCCCTGTCCTTGTAACAGCCATATGGGAGTTAAGGGTCGTCTCTCACGCCGATGGTGCCGTGGCAGCAATCCTTGCGGCCTTGCTCCCGGCTTGTTCCACCTTTCCCCTACTAGCGCCAAAGTTGGAGAGAGAAAAAAAAAAAGTAAAAAATTAGAGAAAGAAGACGTGGGTTGAAACATTTGCACATTTATTTTATCCCAGCGAATATCACGTGAACAGACATTACACAATACATACAAAAAAAACTACAAGAAAAGACAGGACAACATATTCCCCCAAACATGCAAACACTAGAGTGCCCGGAGCCTTCGTTAAGCGAATGAATGCTCAGAACCAGGTTATTACATTACATTTACATTTACTTTTTAGGCATTTAGCAGACGCTCTTATCCAGAGCAACTTACACAGTTTACATTTCTTTACATACATATACATTTCAATATTTTACTGAAGCTCAAGGGTACAACGGCAGATGTGCCCCACCTGGGAACTGAACCAGCAACCTTTCAGTTACAAGCCCAGTTCCCTAACCATTACACTACACTGCCGGCCCTAGAGTGCCCAGAGCCTTAGTTAAGCGAATGAGCGCCCAGAGGCAGGTTATTAGCGTTCATCTATACACCTCTGACCAGCCCTACAGAGAACTCCATCTGTTGGGTGACTTATCAATGGTTGTTAATGAAGGGACCAGCTGCACACCTTCAAAACAACAACAGTTATTTCCCACATTCCATATTTAGACCGTGTAATGTGTTTATGGCAGGACCCCCGGAGCTCAGAAGAGGAGTCGGTGCCCCTTACTGTGAATGTATGCCCAATACTCAGGACAGTCTGATGGCTGTTTAGTTCCCAGGCCAGCCCTCAGCCCGACGATGGGTCACCCTCAGGTCACAGAACTACAATCATGGAGGGAGAGGAGATGGTTGGTCACAGAACTACAATCATGGAGGGAGAGGAGATGGTTGGTCACAGAACTACAGTCATGGAGGGAGAGGAGATGGCTTGTCACAGAACTGCAATCATGGAGGGAGAGGAGATGGCTGGCCTCTCCCCCTGGTCACAGAACTACAATCATGGAGGGAGAGGAGATGGCTGGTTACAGAACTACAGTCATGGAGGGAGAAGAGATGGCTCATAAAAAATCATACAAACAGCTGCTTCCAACTCTACACCACATCCACATCCTAGAACTTCTTAACAGTCAGATCAGGTCTCAGACAACGGAAGTTTTCTTATCCTCTAATGTGCTCTACTGAAAATGGTTCCTTCAAAAAGACGTAACACCGTTTCATGGATTCAGTTACAGGCTGACAGATGAAACTAGTGCCGCTCCAGCTGCTCAAAGTGTGGACACCGCGGGGCCACTGACACCAAACCGTTTGTGGGAGATGAAGAGTTTAAAACATTGCTAAACTAAACTAAAATCCCTGCGCCATGGCTACTGCATTTGGATTGCCGATAATACCATATTGGCTTTATTTGCATGACAAGTGAACTTCCATCCATCCATCCATTATCTAAGCCGCTTATTCCTGGTCAGGGTCGCGGGGGGGGGCTGGAGCCTATCCCAGCATGCGTTCCGGGCGAGAGGCAGGAATACACCCTGGACAGGTCGCCAATCCATCGCAGGGCACACACACCATTCACTCACACACTCATTCCGACGGGCAATTTAGACTCTCCAATTAGCCTAACGTGCATGTCTTTGGACTGTGGGAGGAAACCGGAGTACCCGGAGGAAACCCACGCGGACACGGGGAGAACATGCAAACTCCGCACAGAAAGGCCCCCGGCCTGGATTTGAACCCGAGACCTTCTTGCTGTGAGGCGACAGCGCTATCCACTGCACCACCGTGCCGCCCTACAAGTGAACTTGTGTTGCTAAAGCATTAAAATACATATATGGGAATAACAACACCCAAGAAAAAAAGCAACAAAACATACAGGCAACCCTCCCCTTCCCACACATATGTACCCCACATTACAGCATTTTAACAAACAACCAACCCTCCCCATCCCACACACATGTACCTCACATTACAGCATTTTAACAAACGAACAACCCTCCCACTCCCACACATATGTACCCCACATTACAGCATTTTAACAAACAAACAACCCTCCCCCTCCCACACATATGTCCCCCACATTACAGCATTTTAACAGACAAACAACTCTCCCCCTCCCACACATATGTCCCCCACATTACAGCATTTTAACAAACAAACAACCCTCCCCATCCCACACACATATGTACCCCACATAATACAATTTTCTACAGACAGATTGTGGAACTTCTGTTCCATATATGAGACAGATACATATATAACCATAGAAAATAGAACATTTAGCCCACACCCTCTCTCAAATGATGGCAGGCAGAGATGTATTGAGTTGCAACCTCTATTGCAATAGTGACTTCCCCAAAGATTATTTTTAATTTGTCTGTGTCCGGTAGGTGTTGATATTTATTCATTAGGGCAAAACATTTGGGGAAATATGTATCTCTGATGGGGAGGTACTTGGGGCAAGTGAGTAGGAAGTGGGTCTCAGTTTCCACCTCTGTCAGGTTGCAGTGATCACACAGCCTGCTCTCTTTAGCCAGCCCAGGTCTTTTTGTGGCCGCCTGTTTCGATGGCAAGGCTGTGGTCACTGAGTCTGTACATCGTGAATGTGTGCCTTTGTTTGGGGTCTTTTATTCTGACACCGTATTCTGGCCTCCGCTTTCCTCTGGTGCGGCTTGGAGACGGGGAACCCCGATAAGACTCTACAATTAACATGAAACACGTTTACACTGTATATTACGTGGACGTCAGTTTGCCCCTGTCCTTGTAACAGCCATATGGGAGTTAAGGGTCGTCTCTCACGCCGATGGTGCCGTGGCAGCAATCCTTGCGGCCTTGCTCCCGGCTTGTTATACCTTTCCCCTACTAGCGCCAAAGTTGGAGAGAGAGAAAGAAGACGTGGGTTGAAACATTTGCACATTTATTTGATCCCCCAAACATGCAAACACTAGAGTGCCCGGAGCCTTCGTTAAGCGAATGAATGCTCAGAGCCAGGTTATTACATTACATTTTTGCCATTTAGCAGACGCTCTTATCCAGAGCGACTTACACAGTTTACATTTCTTTACATACAATCCATTTATACAGCTGGATATTTTGCTGAAGCAATTCAGGTTAAGTACTTTGATCAAGGGTACAACAACAGTGCCCCACCTGGGAATTGAACCAGCAACCTTTCAGTTACAAGCCCAGCTCCCTAACCATTATACTACACTGCCGGCCCTAGAGTGCCCAGAGCCTTAGTTAAGCGAATGAGCGCCCAGAGGCAGGTTATTAGCGTTCATCTACACACCTCTGACCAGCCCTACAGAGAACTCCATCTGTTGGGTGACTTATCAATGGTTGTTAATGAAGGGACCAGCTGCACACCTTCAAAACAACAACAGTTATTTACCACATTCCATATTTAGACCATGTAATGTGTTTATGGCAGGACCCCTGGAGCTCAGAAGGGGAGTGGGTGCCCCTTACTGTGAATGTATGCCCAATACTCAGGACAGTCTGATGGCTGTTTAGTTCCCAGGCCAGCCCTCAGCCCGACGATGGGTCACCCTCAGGTCACAGAACTACAATCATGGAGGGAGAGGAGATGGTTGGTCACAGAACTACAATCATGGAGGGAGAGGAGATGGTTGGTCACAGAACTACAGTCATGGAGGGAGAGGAGATGGTTGGTCACAGAACTACAACCATGGAGGGAGAGGAGATGGCTGGCCCCTCCCCCTGGTCACAGAACTACAGTCATGGAGGGAGAAGAGATGGCTCATAAAAAATCATACAGCCATTTCCTTCCAGTTCTACACCACATCCACATCCTAGAACTTCTTAACAGTCAGATCAGGTCTCAGACAACGGAAGTTTTCTTATCCTCTAATGTGCTCTACTGAAAATGGTTCCTTCAGAAAGACGTAACACCGTTTCATGGATTCAGTTACAGGCTGACAGATGAAACTAGTGCCGCTCCAGCTGCTCAAAGTGTGGACACCGCGGGGCCACTGACACCAAACCGTTTGTGGGAGATGAAGAGTTTAAAACATTGCTAAACTAAACTAAAATCCCTGCGCCATGGCTACTGCATTTGGATTGCCGATAATACCATATTGGCTTTATTTGCATGACAAGTGAACTTGTGTTGCTAAAGCATTAAAATACATATATGGGAATAACAACACCCAAGGAAAAAAGCAACAAAACATACAGGCAACCCTCCCCCTCCCACACATATGTACCCCACATTACAGCATTTTAACAAACAAACAACCTTCCCCCTCCCACACATATATACCCCACATAATATTTTTTTTTACAAACAGATTATGGAACTTCTGTTCCATATATGAGACAGATACATATATAACCATAGAAAATAGAACATTTAGCCCACACCCTCTCTCAAATGATGGCAGGCAGAGATGTATTGAGCTGCAACCTCTATTGCAATAGTGACTTCCCCAAGGATTATTTTTAATTTGTCTGTGTCCGGTAGGTGTTGATATTTATTCATTAGGGCAAAACATTTGGGGGACTATGTATCTCTGATGGGGAGGTACTTGGGGCAAGTGAGTAGGAAGTGGGTCTCAGTTTCCACCTCTGCCAGGTTGCAGTGGTCACACAGCCTGTTCTCTTTAGCCAGCCAGGTCTTTTTGTGGTGGCCTGTTTCGATGGCAAGGCTGTGGTCACTGAGTCTGTACATCGTGAATGTGTGCCTTTGTTTGGGGTCTTTTATTCTGACAAGGTATTCCGGCCTCCACTTTCCTCTGGTGCGGCTTGGAGACGGGGAACCTGATAAGACTATGATTAACATGAAACACGTTTACACTGTATATTACGTGGACGTCAGGTTGCCCCTGTCCTTGTAACAGCCATATGGGAGTTAAGGGTCGTCTCTCACGCCGATGGTGCCGTGGCAGCAATCCTTGCGGCCTTGCTCCCGGCTTGTTACACCTTTCCCCTACTAGCGCCAAAGTTGGAGAGAGAAAAAAAAAATGTAAAAAATGAGAGAAAGAAGACGTGGGTTGAAACATTTGCACATTTATTTTATCCCAGCGAATATCACGTGAACAGACATTACAAAATACATACAAAAAAAAACTACAAGAAAAGACAGGACAACATATTCCCCCAAACATGCAAACACTAGAGTGCCCGGAGCCTTCGTTAAGCGAATGAATGCTCAGAACCAGGTTATTACATTACATTTACATTTACCTTTTAAGCATTTAGCAGACGCTCTTATCCAGAGCAACTTACACAGTTTACATTTCTTTACATACATATACATTTCAATATTTTACTGAAGCTCAAGGGTACAACGGCAGATGTGCCCCACCTGGGAACTGAACCAGCAACCTTTCAGTTACAAGCCCAGTTCCCTAACCATTACACTACACTGCCGGCCCTAGAGTGCCTGGAGCCTTAGTTAAGCGAATGAGCGCCCAGAGGCAGGTTATTAGCGTTCATCTATACACCTCTGACCAGCCCTACAGAGAACTCCATCTGTTGGGTGACTTATCAATGGTTGTTAATGAAGGGACCAGCTGCACACCTTCAAAACAACAACAGTTATTTCCCACATTCCATATTTAGACCATGTAATGTGTTTATGGCAGGACCCCCGGAGCTCAGAAGGGGAGTGGGTGCCCCTTACTGTGAATGTATGCCCAATACTCAGGACAGTCTGATGGCTGTTTAGTTCCCAGGCCAGCCCTCAACCTGATGATGGGTCACCCTCAGGTCACAGAACTACAATCATGGAGGGAGAGGAGATGGCTGGTCACAGAACTACAGTCATGGAGGGAGAGGAAATGGTTGGTCACAGAACTACAATCATGGAGGGAGAGGAAATGGTTGGTCACAGAACTACAATCATGGAGGGAGAGGAGATGACTCATAAAAAATCATACAGCCATTTCCTTTCAGTTCTACACCACATCCACATCCTAGGACTTCTTGACAGTCAGATCAGGTCTCAGACAATGAAAGCTCGTGTTGTGAAAGATGTGCTATACGGAAAATGGTTCCTTCAGAAAGACGGTACACTGTTTCATGGATTCAGTTACAGGCTGACAGATGAAACTAGTGCCACTCCAGCTGCTCAAAGTGTGGACACCGCGGGGCCACTGACACCAAACCGTTTGTGGGAGATGAAGAGTTTAAAACATTGATAAAATTAAAAATGTAAATTGCTAAACTTAACTAAAATCCCTGCTACATTTGGATTGCCATTACATTACATTACATTACATTACAGGCATTTGGCAGATGCTCTTATCCAGAGCGACGATAATATACGCCATTTAGCAGACGCTTTTATCTAAAGTGACTTATAGTAGTGAATGCATACATTTTCACTATATGTGGTCCCGGTGGGGATTGAACCCACAACCTAAGCATTACCAATGCTGTGCTCTACCTACTGAGCCACAGAGAACCAGTCCCAGCCGGGGGTGGGGGGGAGGTCCGGCTACCTGTGAGTGCTACAATATTTCTGTGTTGTGTGTGCTAGCTTCCGATAGCATTGCTAAAAATCAGTGCTGTGATGGCTACATTTGTAGCGTTAATGATTGCTGTGGGTAATATTTCTGTGATGTGAATTGGTTGCTAGCTATAACTAACATTTACACATTTATATATTATTATCATTACTTCTCATATATATGTGTGCTTATTGCTGCTGCTTATTGCTGCTGCTTTCATGCTTCAATCAATCAATTGACAGCGCTTGTATAGCGCCATTTGCAAACAGGTTGTCACACAGCGCTTCACAATTGACATTTTCCAGAGGGAATCAAAAAACCAGAAAACCATTAGAGCCAATGTGGGAAACTGGAAAATTATTCCCTGACCCCTTAAAAGGCGATTGAGATGAACTCCTGGAAGATGGTGGGATACAGAGAAAATCTAATAGTCCTTGAAGCTCATGAGGATTAACAGACCACCAGAAGGGCATTCTTCGGCATCCTAAGTGTAGGGGTGGGGTGGACCTCATCCCTCCAGATACCAGGGCTTAAATCTACACACACTACTGTACACACTTAATCCACATTGACGAGGCAAGAGTGTGAAACTTCCAGAACACACAAGGTTTATTGTGACAGGGGGAGTATACTTTATAGTGTGGAGAGGATGTGAGTCACTGGCTATAGTGTGGGCAGTAAACTGGGAATGGAGGTCATTTGAGCTCAGTGCTATAAATAACCAGTCATTGGGTCAAAGATCACATTTAGAGTTTGCCTGCTAGTCAAACTCCAGCTTGCATTGATAATCTTTCCTGTGATCGATTCATTAGTCCAACTGTTGCTTTTGCCCAATTATCCATTGTGATCGAAGTTGAAGCGTATTGCTCTAAATGTTGTGAGATGTGCACACGTGGATGCCAACCATGCAAAAAATCGAGGGAGAAAAGACCAATATTATGCTTGAGCAGGGGTTCTCAAACTCAGACCAGGTGGGACCCCCTATGTAAGGTCACTTTTGTTAGACCCAATCACTTGAATAATTAATGCTGTGGGAAAAAATGTGTGCATTCTTTAAATGTTTTCTTACTAAGACAGTGCAGGTTTGGCTTGTTGCCATTAACTTTGTTCTTCGTTTTCCACAAATGGTTTAAATTCCAGGGGCCGTATGTACAAAGATTCTTAGAGTAGGAGTGCTGCTGGTCCAGGATCAGTTTAGCCTTTTAGCTCATAATGGATATGGTTAGGATATGGACAGGGGAAACCTGATCCTAGATCAGCACTCTTCAGCATTTTTCTAAGCTCTGGCACTGATTTCACCTGTCAGTCTCATAATTTCATTTAAAAATGTGACCTCTTTCTAAAGGAATCATTTGCCATTACAGAAAATAAAAGAATGAACTATATCTGACTAAATAGACATATTTGAATTAAATATTTTGTTTCTGAATGTCTTTTTTGGGAAAAGAAAATATTCCTTGTTAAAGCAAATCTTCCTCAGAATTTTGAGCATGCAATACAGCTCATAACCTGTAGTGTTTATTTTATATAGTATTCATATTTATCAAGGTTCTCAGGAATTGTGGAATTGACTGGACATGCCAGCAAGATGTAAAGCCAATTTGTCAGAAATCAGCACAATTAATTTGCTATACTTGACAGCAAAGTACACTTCATCAGACTTGCCAATTAGCATGGAAAACTGGCTTGTTTTGGCTTCAATACAATAAATGTACTTTTGAAAATCTGTGCAATTTTCCATTAATTTGTAAAGATACTGCGGTATTTGACAAGACATTTCCATAACTCTCCAGTTGTAAAATATTTTCAAATATTTTCAAGGACAACTGTAATGCCAGTAAGAGGATTGCAATTGCTATTGTAGGGTGTATATATATATATATATATATATATATATATATATATATATATATAAGATGAGGGAGGAAGAGCAAGGAAAACGTAAATACGAAAAGAGGAAAAATAGCCAGATTTAAAAAAAACAAGAAGTCTGACGGAGCAAGAGGAACAACGCAGCGTGAGAGAGCAACTGTGCCTAACTGGTTACGCAAGCTAATTTATGGTTCAGCTGCCGGGAGCAGAAGGGCGAGACCACAAGGCCCCTATAAGGCCTGCCCGGCTGGCAGAGGGGACCGTGGGCTGGAACAGCACATTGTGTTCACATGTCATCCACACATATATCAGAGAGCCCGCAGGAATACTACAAGATGGTTCGCAGACACCGACAGGGGGTGAAACCGGCAACCTATTCTCACGTCTACGTCACGAAGGGGGCTCCCTCTGGAGGGCAGGAGGTCCGTGACAACGAGCGTTCACCCATTCATGAACCCGCAGGGGGTCATCAAGACCGTCAGACAGGAGGAAACACGCGATGTCTGTGGAGGGTGTGTGGCAGCCAGGCCAAGTGGAATGGCATGTGGCATGCCAGGCTGCCACAGCCGTGCTGCACATGCACCACCACGCCCAGCCAATCAGGTGACTTTCACAAGCCCTGCTGCACACACACCATAAGGCCCAGCCAATCAGGAGCCTTCCACAGCCCTGCTGCACACACACCATAAGGCCCAGCCAATCAGGTGACTTTCAGAGCACTGCTGCACACACACCATAAGGCCCAGCCAATCAGGTGACTTCCACAGCCCTGCGGCACACACACACCATAAGGCCCAGCCAATCAGGTGACTTTCAGAGCACTGCTGCACACACACACCATAAGGCCCAGCCAATCAGGAGCCTTCCACAAGCACTGCTGCACACACACCATAAGGCCCAGCCAATCAGGAGCCTTCCACAAGCCTGCTGCACACACACCATAAGGCCCAGCCAATCAGGAGCCTTCCACAGCCCTGCTGCACACACACCATAAAGCCCAGCCAATCACGTGACTTTCAGAGCCCTGCTGCACACGTACACCATAAGGCGACTAGTTTTTTAGAACATAAGAACATAAGAATACATAATGATGAGAACATAAGAATATTGTTTGGCCCATCTTGGCTCATCATGTCCTAATCTAAAGAGTATCTAGTACTACATCTAGCCTGGACTTGAATAGCCCAAGTGTTTCTGCCTCTACTACCCGACCTGGCAAGCTGTTCCAGGCATTGACAACTCTCTGTGTAAAGAAAAACTTCCTAATATCTGTGCGGAATTTGCCTTTAACTAATTTCCACCTGTGGCCTCTTGTTCTGCTGACCCCACTTATCTTAAAACATCTTTGGTATTTTACTTTGTTAATCAGTTTTAGAAGCTTTTCAGTATGTAAACTTGGCAAGACTCATTTTGTGTGAACAATCTAGTCCATAATAAGTAGTGCCCTAATGGAATTGCTTGAGAAACTGTTGCTGTTGCTGTGACATCAATAGGACCATGTCAACTGAACGCTACCATGTGCTGCTACCCTGTGTTGCTACCCTGCAGCTGCCAGAGTTGAACACATGACAAGGCGATCATCACCATGGTGAATTCAAATCATAGAAACCAATCATTATTTTGAATGTGTTGTAATAGACAATTGTGACAATGACTTGAATAGAAGTTATTGCTCATGCCGTGAGCAAGTACAATCAAGTACAAGTCAATGCCATGACACAAGTAGAGTCGAAAAATGTTTTTATCGCCTAATATTGTTCAGTAAATCAGTTGTGCGGTATTTGTCATCTCCATCTGTGTGTCTGGGCCCAAAAACAAAGGGCCTTATTTGGGCGGCCATGCCCTGTAATGTGGCAGGCTACACTTTTCACATGTATTGGACAATTCATTCGTATACCTCTTAGGCCATTGCCATATAGTGCTAATAGGCTAATATAGATGTATAACAGACTTTGGCTAGAAAACCAAGTTGCTGAAAAAGCACAAACCTGGAGGGAATAAAAGTCCTTTAAAATAATAGTGGGCAAGGGGGCGGTGGATAGCGTAGTGGCCTAACGCACCGTATTTTGTCTGGTCCAATACGGTGTGCGCTACCTGTCAGGGATGCGGTTCGAAACCCGTCTCTACCAGACCGGCCCTGGTTGTCAGCCCCAGGGGAAGGGGGGAGGGTGAGCCGGCTCGGTTCCGCAATGAAGCACATAAGGGAGTCTCCAGAAGGTGGGTGGGCGAATATCATCTTGAAGGAAGCGGAGTTCGCTGCCCTCTGAGAATTAGCTTGCCTCGTAGAGACGAGCGACGGACCTGTGTGGGGAAATAATTGAAATAAATAGAGGGTGCATTTGGCTACCAAATTGGGAGAAAAACTTGAAAAGAATCTGAATTTTTTTTTAAGAAAAAGAATAGTGGACAATCTATCAATAAAAACTGAAAGAAACAAACATACAAACCACAAACAATCAAAATTATTAGGACGTAGACGGAGTTAATGGCCTGTTCTGGATATAACAATTTTCACATGTACTCATGTAATTAACTGAGGTAAATTGTTGTGAAAGAGGATAAAACATATGCATTGTAAAGTTAAAGCCTTGTCTTTATCACCTGTGCTGTAAAGTATTGTCAATTTGCCCCTGATCGTTTTCCTGTGGGCTTCCACTCACTCGTAAAATGATAACGCCAATTTGCTTGAGCACTGCTTAGCAACCCAGAGACAGTAAAGTCCCCCTAAGTCCTGTGTGTTTGTGTAATGAAACGAGCCGGGCTAAAACCCAGACCTTCAGGATAGATGGGGTCAGTCAGGTGCTGGTGGCCATGGGCTGAGGGGCTGGGGCGGGGGGGGCAGTGTGAGCAGAGCTGTTTCCCGTTGCCGTGACAAGGTCACTGCGGAGGGGCTGTTGGATAGCTGCTGCTAAGCACAGGGAATGCCTTTTCTCTCTGCGTTTGCGGGGGCCGGCATGCCAACGGCACACACGGATCAGGCCTGGAGGACAGCTGGCACCAGCTGTCTGATATCGCACATTGTATTTGCTCTAAGTAAAAAGAGATGGGAGATGCACGCTGGGTTAGAGTGGTGCATGCTGGGTTAGAGTGGTGCATGCTGGGTTAGAGAGGTGCATGCTGGGTTAGAGTGGTGCATGCTGGGTCAGAGAGGTGCATGCTGGGTCATGCTGTGTTAGAGAGGTGCATGATGGGTTAGAGTGGTGCATGCTTGGTTAGAGAGGTGCATGCTGGGTTAGAGTGGTGCATGCTGGGTCATGCTGTGTTAGAGAGGTGCATGCTTGGTTAGAGAGGTGCATGCTGGGTTAGAGTGGTGCATGCTGGGTCATGCTGTGTTAGAGAGGTGCATGATGGGTTAGAGTGGTGCATGCTTGGTTAGAGAGGTGCATGCTGGGTTAGAGTGGTGCATGCTGGGTCATGCTGTGTTAGAGAGGTGCATGATGGGTCAGAGTGGTGCATGCTGGGTTAGAGAGGTGCATTCTGGGTTAGAGTGGTGCATGCTGGGTCATGCTGTGTTAGAGAGGTGCATGATGGGTCAGAGAGGTGCATGCTGGGTTAGAGAGGTGCATGCTGGGTTAGAGAGGTGCATGCTGGGTTAGAGAGGTGCATGCTGGGTTAGAGTGGTGCATGCTGGGTTAGAGAGGTGCATGCTGGGTCAGAGTGGTGCATGCTGGGTTAGAGTGGTGCATGCTGGGTTAGAGAGGTGCATGCTGGGTCAGAGTGGTGCATGCTGGGTTAGAGTGGTGCATGCTGGGTTAGAGAGGTGCATGCTGGGTTAGAGAGGTGCATGCTGGGTTAGAAAGGTGCATGATGGGTCAGAATGGGACTTGAATAATGGTTAGGGAGGAAGGCGAGCTATTAGTATGTTCTGTGAGGTACCTGCAATGTTCAGATCCTGCTATACTTTACAGAAAAGGATAATATCTAAAACCAGAGGTCAATTACAGTGCGTATAAATTGCATTAGAATTACAGTTGCGAGAGCTGACAGAGATGGTTTGCCACCCTGCTGCTAGCACTGCCCTTATCAACTAGATACCCCGCTATCAACACTGTTCTTATCATCCAGATACATCAGTTGGCCAACAGAAGCAGGCCTGCAGCAAGAGAGGTCAGTGTAAATCCACTGGTCTGATAAATCCTGAGGATAGACATGCAGCTGACTCAATGCAATTTAATCAGCAGAGCTGGAAAGGGAAGCCAGTGGTAAATATAGCCTGTGGACCACACTTACTGACTGTGTCTGCACAGCACTGATCGGGCTCTGCTTTCAATGGGACACGGGCATGCTTTCTCTCTCTCCCTAACACACTTTCAAACCAGACTTTAATGAGGCGACACCCTACCAAACATGCATGCTGTTTTACTGTTGACCTGCTGAAAAAGCACAGGCAGTATTACACAGCGGCTTCTCTTCCATCCTAAGAATGATTTAAATGATCGCTGTCGCAAAGACAATAGTCAATAGTAAATATAATAATTATGATCATTAAAAAATATTTTTTTTACGAGTTCTTCAACGAGGTTGAAGATTGAAAAATTGTGCCTCTTTTCCAAAGGTTTTTTGCGCAATTTTTGTTGTGGGGAAAAAACTGCTTTTTTTAGTGTGCATTTTAGAATTCTTTGACACAAGATTGCCCTTCGATATATCTCCTCTGACTCTGATCGTGAGAGAGAAGACCGGACTGGAACCTTGCGCTCGTGTCCTGTTACGCGTGTCGTGTTTCACTTGGCCAACGATCGAAAAGTTCACGTGGCAGAAACCGTTCTCCTGCACGATGGGTACTAATAAAGCTCATCATCCAGCTGTTTGAATTAGAGGGATCAACACTAACTGCAAAGGAAATTAAGTGCAGCATATGGCAAATACTTAGTGCGCTTAGCCTCAGCATTTAGTATAAAGGGAGTAACCCAAGTGCACAAAAATGTAACACATCATTATGAGAGTGACTTTAACACAACTGTAACAGATCATTATGACAGTGACTTTAACACAACTGTAACAGATCATTATGACAGTGACTTTAACACAACTGTAACAGATCATTATGAGAGTGACTTTGACTTTGTAACACATTATGACAGTGACTTTAACACAGCTGTAACATATCATAATGACAGTGACTTTAACACAACTGTAACACACTTTATTTTAAAGCCAGCATTCCCAAGCTGACTGGGACCAGCCCTTCGGCCAGGGAAAAGGTGAAGATGTATCTTTCATGAATCTTTGAGCCCCCCAAAAAGACTATATTACTATACTTAAATATTATAACTTGGGCTGCTTGGTGTCTCATCCTGTTAAGACACTGTTCTAGTGTGTGGATGAGCTCCACGGTCTGCACCCTGTTAAGACACTGTTCTAGTGTGTGGATGAGCCCCACGGTCTGCATCCTGTTAAGACACTGTTCTAGTGTGTGGATGGGCCCGACAGTCTGCATCCTGTTAAAGCAATGTTCTAGAATGTGGATGGGCCCCACAGACTGGTATCGAATCCAGACTGTGTCAGTGCCGACTGTGGCCAGCAGCCCCATGGGGCATCGCATAAATGGCACATAGCTGATGCGATCTCATCCACACAACTGACATTTTAGCGGTCTGTGTGAGAGGCTTTTCACATATGTGTGCATGCACATGAGTTTCAATACTCTGATACACACTCCTGAAATTCCAATAGCGTGTTAGAGGGTCAAAGTTTGAAACATGAACCAAACAGTGCTTATGGTGTGAAAAGAAGTGGTGGCTGACATCATGTATTTCGGAGGAATGCGTGTGCTCGTCTATGTTTGCCTACTAGTACTCGAAAACATGGTCAAGACTGCTTCTTGTAATATGCATGCTTGCTTTAAGCTTTCTCCCCCAAAAAAAAGTACTAACTTTTTCCTTCCTGGTGTTACAGGTATGGTATATAGCTGCCAACAACGATGTCTATCGCTGTATTACTGCACTGATCTCTTGCGCGAACTATAATTGATCATGCCATGTATAAATGCACATCTTGTAAGTCGCTCTGGATAAGAGCGTCTGCTAAATGCTTAAAATGCTAAATGTAAATGTTCTCTCCCGGATTGACAGTGAAGATGACAGAGAGCTTAGAACATGTTTAGGCAGGGAGAAAAGGGGGAGGCATTAAAAAAATGTATTGACCATAAAAACAATGTTAAGGATTTTTATGAATTTCCCATTTTTCATTTTTCGTTTCCACAATATACAATGCATTTTTTAACATGATTTTTTAAATGTAAGGACAATATAAGATTATATATTGTCCTTACCGTATTCCGGCACCTGGTAATCATAAAATTGGCTCCATTATATGATGAATCCTGCCGGTGAGATATTACTGTAACCTACACCTCCATACAAATTCTCATCCACCTCCTTCATTCACTGCGAACCATAAACACCTTCCATGACAGCAATTATATTCGATGCCAGAGTCAGGTCTCCGAAGGGAAAATTTATTTTAAGCAGCTTCTACATTTACATTTACAATGAGCACTTAAGCTTCTTACTGCTAGCACTCTCTTCCCAGGGTGGCTTTGGTTCGAACAACGACGATGTCTGTTGCAGTGCTACTACACTGATCTCTTACACCAACCATGACTAATCTTGCCATGTGTAAATGCACTTTTTGTAAGTCGCTCTGGAAAAGAGTGTCTGCTGAATACGTAAAATGTAAATGTAGAACAATTATAATAATTGTGCCCTTATTTCCTTTGTTTTTCATAATGCCGTGGTCTGACTCTAGTAACCACAGTGGCAACCACACCGGACGGAAAACAAGACGTGCCTTGTTACATGAGAGATGGGAAAGGAAATGACATGGCACAAGACCATTTACAGTGCGGTCCATTTTACCTCCTAGGCCATGTTCAAGTTCAACTCTGGCCTGCGCCGTGTGGCTCGGATCGGTTAAAAAAAGGCTGTTCGGTTTCTCTTGAATTCCATGGACCTGGATCCCTGCCAGCAGCATTGGAGCTCAGCTGTTTCTCACTCCATCTTCACCTGCCAGAGGCTGTTAAAACATGACTGAGCTGTGCTGGAACATTGTGTTAACCCACCTCTTCAGACTACTGAAGACTATATATATATATATATATATATAAAATGTACAAACTACTAACTGATCTCTTGTTGTTCTGGTCATTCTTTCCATTTTAAATGCACTCTTTCTTTTTTTCAAATTTAGTTTCATATTTTCACCAGCATTTCCCTCCAAATTTAGTAGCCAATTGCATCCTCTTTTTATGTCAACTATCCTATAGTGCCGTAGCCCTGGGACTGGCGGTGAGTTCCTCTCCTCCAAGACGGAACTCGCCAAGCCGTCGACCATAACTCCGGTACACCCAGAGCATGTAAGACAGGGGTGTCCAATCTTATCCGAGAAGGGCCAGTGTGGGTGCAGGCTTTTGTTCTAGCCCTGCACTAAAACACCTGATTCAACTAATTCACCAATCATGGTCTACAATCAAGACCTTGATTAGTTTAATCAGTTGTTTAGTGCAGGGCTATAACAAAAGCCTGCACCCACAGCGGCCCTTCTCGGATAAGATTGGACACCCCTGGTGTAAGAGCATCTGCTAAATGTCTAAAATGACATGTGATAAGTGACACGATAACGTTATGACGTGATAAATGGAAGGAGCTCACCGTGCTCACGAGTTCCAGCTCACGGCCTCAACGTTTTAATCCCATTAGGGTCGTCGGACCGTGCGGAGATCCCGAGGGATTGAAACGATGTCTGACGTGCACAGTACAGGTGTGAAGTTGTAGCGCTGCAAGCTTCACTTCCATTTCTCATCATGCCTGTCAACCGTCAGTCCCCGATACTCTGTTTTTGTCGCTGTCAATCATCCTCCTATGTGTGCTACTAAACGTCTCATAAGGGCGACTGAATTACTCGGGCCTAGTAGCACTAACGCTGACATTGGAAAATTGTGAAATTGGCATATCACCACATTGTCCTGCCCGTTGTTTGCAAAATGAATCTTTCAAGGCCAATAAGGTAAGAATGATTACTATTTTTTTTTAAAAAAACACACTAACCTTTTCTTTCCCAGTGTTACAGGTATGATACGCAGACGCCTGCAATGATGTCTATTGCTGTATTACTGCACTGATCTTGTGCGCTAACTATGATTGTTCTTACCTTGTATTAATGCACATCTTGTAAGTCGCTCTGGATAAGAGCGTCTGCTAAATGCTTAAAATGTAAATGTAATGTAATGAATTGATTGGCCTAGTAGCACTAACGCTGTCATTGGAAAATTGTGAAATTGGCATATCACCACATTGTCCTACCCGTTGTTTGCTAAATGAATCTTTCGAGGCCAATAAGATAAGAATGATTAAGCCGGGGGGGACTCACACTGAGCTAAGCGTGTTGCGTGGCGCCTGCACGCACTGCGACAGCTGTCACGCAGATTGAACCCCTGCAACCCCAACCCCCGGGGGGGGGGGGCCATGAGGTCTTGTCAGTCAGCTGACAGAGGTTTGCATCACAGTTGCATAACCGCCCCCCGGTCTGTCCCTGCTACCTCTCTAAATTTGGAGGCCCGGGGCGTTCCACGCTGCTTTTCTCAGCACGCCTCCGCCTCGACCTCTCCCCGCGGGGCTATTCCCAAGCGGAGGAGCCGGACTTCACACAGAGCTCTGGCCCGCCGCAGATTCCCGCTTCATGGCCAACAACGCGGCTTTAGACTCACGCCAGTCGGCACCCGACTGGTCCGGCTGTGAAATAAAGTCAGACTGTGCCACCCGTGCCAAGGCTAATTACCCCGCCGCAGCCGAGTCAATCGCTCGCAGCGATGTGCGCGAGAATGCAATGCGATATGATGCTTGTTTTTTTGTTTTTTTAACACTGTTTACAATGCCTTTTCACAATGCCCACTGACAAACAAAAACATTAAAAAGTACTGTACAAAAGGGACAGTAGCACCCTTCCCACTAGCTGAACTCAGGACGGTCATCTGGTATTGCAGGTACGGTGTGCAGCTGCCAACAATTATGTCTATCGCTGTATCACTACACTGATCTCTTGCGCGGACTATGATTGTTCTTACCATGTATTGATGCACATCTTGTAAGTCACTCTGGATAAAAGTGTTTGGAAAATGCCCAAATGTAATGTGATTTCCGTCAAGATGCGATTGGCCTGTAGGTTTTTTTTTTATTTTATGGTGCGTGTGACGGGACTCTTCAGGACCTTTCATCTGTGTTTTCACGCGTCGCTTCATCTGAAGCTGACTGCACCGTAACCCTAACCGTAACACTAACCCTAACCGTAACACTAACCCTAACCATAACCCTAACTTAACGCGTAGCTCGAATCTCGACGCAAGCGCAGATGACCGTCCTCTGGACGAGGGGTGTCTAGCCTCTACCAAACTCTGGCTCGCAGCCCCGCTACATCTTCCACCATGTTTTTCTGCGCCTATAAACAGGGCTAGCTCTGGGCTCTAAATCAACCCCTGGGCTCTCAGTCTAAGCCCCTGCTCATGCCCCCGAGCGAGAATGGGACGACGGGGGGTTAAGGATGGATTCATCCCGTGCCCCCCCAAGCTAGAATGGAACGGCGGGGGGGGTTATATGGGTAGGCGTATCAGTGTCATAGTTTCGCGCGTAACCTAGGAGGCGCAGTGGCTGTTTAATCCACGTGAAATTCAATTGAAAAATATTGCCTTGCAGAGCAAGAAGAGAGGGGCACACAAGTGTATTTTGGCAGCCACCGTGTCTATCAATGGCACTGGCGGTGTTGAAGGCAGGCTATTGCACCCGAATTCGGCCCGTGACCCCTGGATAACTGGAGCTCTCCAGAGTTAAAGGCATTTAAGTCCGAGAGCGAAATAAATTCACCGAGAGAAATTCAGAATTGACGTGAGGCATGTTGTGCGTTGGCTTGATGAGTTGCAAGTAAAATGGCGAAGGGAGAGAAATATGCCAACGGCCAACAACGAACAACAAATGTAAAAACACTAGCTTCCCTAAATCAGTTACATGTATGATGCCTGTTGTGTTAGCTAGCTATCTAAATCCCAGGCTAGCCAAGCCTCTCCGTTTAGCTTTAAAAAATGTTTTAATTCAGTTATGTGTCTTTACAATTTGTGTCATGGTTCTAAGTTGACACGGTTAACATTAGTTACCTTAAACATTGGTGATTCAGCGATATTGCACACACACACGGGCTAGTCTGGGAGTGTTGTTAGCCAGGTCTAAACTACTTGCCGCCTATAACTCATGTGGACGCACTAATGCTCTCTTGCATTGTAAGTCGCTTTGGATGAGAGCGTCCGTTAACTAAATGGAATGTAATACTATAAATATAGGAGCACAGGGAATTGTCAGCATAGCTAATATACTCACCAATATATCCCAGTTGGCTTGCCAGATAGCCTCTATTACCCGGAGCATTAAATCTTATTGGATCAGGTGACATCAAAGTGAACCAGACAGAGCAAGTGTATGTCCTGGAGAGGCCAGCAGAATGTTCATGTGTGGGGAGCGTCGCTGAAACTATGCAATAATTGACAGAGACACAGTTTCTCAGCATTTTATTGAGAAATGTTTGGGGAAAGGTGTGAGAGTCGATGACAACAAGAGTCTTATGAAAGAAAGACTCAAAAAAGGACTTCTGTGCTGTCTTTTTTTTGGACCAATCACTATTCGATGATGACAATCTGTAAGATTGTTTTGAAAAAGTACCGGGAAGGGGGTAACACTCTCACCCCCCTGTTAGCGCAGCTGGCACCCTGGGGCAGAGCGTTTTTTTTCGGTCACCAGGATTCACTCGCTCATGCGTATTTTCCATCAAAGACGTCAGATTGTTTCACAGAACAACTGAAAGGGAGAGTCAGAAAACGTGTTGATTGTTTGGCAGTGCGATGTGACACAGTTATGCAATTATATAATGTGAAACGACTAGGACACCAAACGGGTTGCAGAGGAATTGTAGTTCAACTCTGACCCCCCCATGCACTTTAAAAATGGTATTCCACGATGAATAAAATACTTCTTTTTGTCTGCTTTCGCTGTGATTGACTGCAACATTCAGAGCATCAGAACATGAAGCCTTAGCAACGGACAAGAGGGGGTTGTGTTTGCAGGGGGGGCAGGACAGGGTCAGTGTAGGGGGGGGAAGCAGGAGGTGCAGCGGGAGCCAGGATAGAGACTAATTTGGTAAGTCATGTCAAAGCTGGACAGGAGGCTGACAGCTGTGAAACAAGACACTAGGTGTCAATTTAGGGCAAAGGCACCCTGACAACCCCCCATGTGGCACCGCCCCCTACGCCCCACCCAGTCAGATCGAGCACCAGATCCTGATAACAGGGTATTCGTTGCTATATTCTTTACCAGTCCCGCAACGGAAAACCATGGCCTCCCCACGGCACGGTTTCCTATGTTTCCCTCCCTCTCTCCCTCCCTCCCTCTCCGACCAGGGGCTGCAGAAGGCACAAGGGTTTTAACCTGCAGTATAATAACTGTGTGTAATTACCGCGGAGACGCACTGCTAATCGCACAATCCCGATGAAGCGATGCTGCCCCGCGATCTCGGAGATTATCACAGATGCTATTAACCTGAGATATCATCGCGTTCCCTTCGCTACGTGAACTAGCCATTGTGATCTGTACGAGATTCCATTTGTCCTGTGCTCTCTCTCTCTCTCTCTCTCTCGATATATATATATATATATATATATACCCAAGGGGTAGACAAAACACCAAACAATATTTATGAACTAATAAACAAGGAAAGCCTCCAGTTCTCTGAGAGATGAAGGCAGTGGAATTCTACTCTGCGCTCTATGTTCTAGCACTTCCCATAAAGGTTCAGTGATATTGGGGTCTGGTGATTGGGGAGGCCATGGAAGGTGTTCGACTTCATCCTAGTGTTCATGAAAGCACTCTCAAATCTGTTTAGCAGTGTGTATGCGGGGCGTTGTCATCTGGAATGTGGGAAACAATGCTGAGACTATGCTGCCTTCTTTCTGATCATATCAAACAATATTTTGTGCTCATCTGATGGGGAATTAATTGTTTAACTGTACAGTACGGCAGTATTGTACAGTATGAGCATCACAGGGCGAAGTGGAGTATTCACACACCCGCTGCACCCAATGATACCAAGGTCGCCAGTGTGTGTGTGTGTGTGTGTGTGTGTGTGTGTGTGTGTGTGTGAGAGATTGCTTGTAAGTGTGTGGGTGTATGTGTGTGTGTGTGTGAGATAGAGACTGCTTGTGAGTGTGTGTGTGTGTGTGTGTGTGTGTGTGTGTGTGTGTGTGTGTGTGTGTGTGTGTGTGTGTGTGTGTGAAAGAGACTGCTGCTGTGTGAGTGTGTGTGTGTGTGTGTGTGTGAGAGATGACTGTGTGTGTGTGTGTGTGAGAGAGAGCGAGTGTGTGTGTGTGTGTGTGTGTGGGTGTGTGTGTGTGTGTGTGTGAGAGAGAGAGAGACTGTGTGTGTGTATGCGTGTGAGAGAGTGTGTGATCGGATGCATGCACAGCACGTATGATCTTATTGCTGGCAGTGAAGCAGAACACTCAGATGTAAACATGTTCATACACAGAGTGCTGAAGTTAGGCCCTCCACGTGCTTTTCTGTGGTCTGGTGATGATTGTGATGTTGTCAGCGCGATGCCTTGTTGTGCTTTTGTGATTGATTGGCCCATGTGAAAATGACCTTTGCTAAGTGGTGTAGACGGCGATTGATTGGCCCATATGAAAATGACCTGTGCTAAGTGTTACTGACGGAGGTCCCCAAGGACGAAAACAGGAGGAACCCTGGATTAACCCTTTACAGTCATGCTGTGTGTGTTTTGTCCAAGTCGGTTACAGGTCTGTGTGCATGTGCAAGGGCTGGCAGTGTAGTGTAATGGTTAGGGGAGCTGGGCTTGTAACTCAGAGGTTGCAGGTTCAATTCCCAGGCGGGGCACTGCTGTTGTACCCTTGAGCAAGGTACTTAACCTGAATTGCTTCAGTTAAAAAAATATCCAGCTGTATAAATGGATTGCATGTTAAAAAATGTAAACTGTGGCTCTGTAAAAGTCGCTCTGGATAAGAGCGTCTGCTAAATGGCTCAAATGTAAATTGTGGTCATAATCATGAGGTCAGGTTTTTGCTCTGGTGGTATTAAGACAACTAGAGAGAGAGAGAGAGAGAGAGAGAGAAAGAGGGAGAGATGGAGGATGAAGCGGAAGGCAGAATCCATGTGCAGTGAGACCCCAGAGAGTTACTCAGACTCTGTTACAGAATTCCGTTTCTATAGCAACCCTCGAACAATTGAAACAATTCCAGAATTCCAAAAAAACCTCAACGGGCAATATCATATCTCACACGTGTTAAAGTCTTTTAACCCATTCTACAAACACTACTTTGTCCGACAAAAAAAGAAAAAAATTATCTCCACTGGAAAGCAAAGAGTTTGATTTGCATGCTTCACGGAAGTTTGAAGAATTTTTTTGTGAAAAAAAAGTTTTGAAAAAAAATAAAAAATTATTATAATAATTTGTAAATTAAAAGTTGTCATGCTCTTCACATCTGGAATCTGGTGCCAATAAGAACTGGACCAAAAATGAAGATGGAAAAGGCATAGGGGCAGGAGAAAGGGTTCAAGATTAGGCTTTGGATCTTCTTGCTCTGTCCATCCATGTGAGGCTCCACAGAGGTGCTCCTGTTGGAGCTGATGGGCTGCGCTCCTTCAGCAAGACTCACCGGTTACCACAGAGCCCAGGTCCCCCTTGCACAGCCTGCCCCAGTCTGTGCTCGTATGCCCACGCGTTTCCCTACTGTCTGTCTGTGGCACGGGAGATAACGGATTCCCTCAGTCCCTTCTTTTCCGGTCGTGCTAATCTCGACGGGCACACGCGCTGTCCGGCGCGGCCACAGAAGAAAAGGGGGCTCAACGCGGATGTGAACCCTCTGGGAAACGGGGGGTTGTGGGGGGGTGAAGCTGTGTGATGACAACAGAAGAAATGACGCCGGTTGTATTTTTCCACGCCATAAGCTTGCTGTGAGTGCCCATACAATGTCTGGCATGCCTGGCAAACGTGTGGCTAAGCTTTTTTAATATTTATGTCACTGTACTCCACCCCATTCCCCTTTCTCCCTTCCCCCCCCAAACCCCCCTCCCCCTTCTCTGTGAGCTAAGTAGGGAATAGGGGCTAGCGAGAGGGGGGTACAGCTGTTGTCCCAACTTGGATGACTGTGATGTAAGTTCTCACCTTTCAGAAACTAAACAGGGTATCGGAGAGCAAACCCAGCCAATGAGCAATTAGCAAGGAGCAAATGCCCCAGCCAATGGGTGCATGCCTGCTGGGTATATAAGCTAAGGAGTAAGACCTTCAAATTTGGGCGACCCCTATATTGGCTTTGGTGAACAGGATCTGATCCCAAGGACTGTTACCTCTTTCTTTTGTGCAGGTAAAACCAACGTCGTCTTGCAGGACTTAAAGGAGGTGGGAGGGAATTCGGGGTGGTTGATTTTATATATTTTTTGGGGGGGGTGTGGGGGGAAGAAAAGTGTTGATTTGAGAAAAAGTGAATTTAAACACTGGTAATCTTTTCTTTTTTTTTGGAAACCAAAATATTTTTTTTTCCATTTAAAATGTTTTTTCTTCTTCTACATTTGCGGTGGGCAGCTCGGTGTCCGAGGTTTGACAGGTGGTTGAAAACTCTTTGCATGTTACGCCCTGAGGGCACAATAAGCAGCTGTGTTCCCCTGAGGGCAGCAGCAACCTGCTTCTCAGTTTTGCATGTGCGCCGTAGTAGACAGACGGGGAAGACGTGGCGCTTCCCTGACGGATACGATCGAGGCTACAGCGGGACTGCTTTTGAGATATTCACTTCCTCCATAAGAATATTACAGCAGAGAAGGTCGAGAACGGAGTGACCGCAGGGCACAGGAGAGACGCGTATTTCACGGATGAGAGCTTGAAGTAAAGATGAGAAAGACGAGTGCGCTTTTGCCTTCCTGTGCAATAGACTGCTGTGTACAGTATGCTCTGCAGGGCGGAGTGTCTGCCAGTTCTTTACATCAGATTTTTTTCGTAGTGCATAGAGATATTACTGCAGATGCAGAATGCTAAAGATGCACACAGCAAGCCAGCCATTTGATCTGATGAGCTACTGTCAATTGAAGAACATTGTCTGACAAAGAAAGAAAGCAGCTGGAGTTTTTTTAAAATTTATTATAGATCTGTGTCTCTGTTATTTTGGAGGACTTTCAATGCCGATTGAGGGAGTGTTTTTCAGCAATTGCGCGCGCGCGGGTCTATGTTGTGTTGTGCAGTTTCTTTTGGGTAGTGGGTTGTTTCCTTCGTGCATCTAATTTAGATGTCTGCTTAGCTCCTGATCATTGTCAATAGGGTTTTGGATTTGCTGAAATATCCTGACGTATTGCTAACAGGGTGAAAGACTTGCACTATACAGAGGAGTCCGAGTCTCACAAGGTGACAGAACAGCCCTTTATTGGGGGGGAAAGTGGGCTTTGTCAAATTTGCTGGCTTGCTTTAGAGGTTCTGGTCCTCTGCCATACCTTTTGGCCTGAACCATGAATGTGATTGTTAGATTTGGATCATACCAAAAGCAGAGAAGCAAAGGGGTTTGGCCTCTGTATGACAGGCAGGCCACATGGAGGGGGTGGAACCTATAATTACCCGTAGTTGGTAGTTGTCAGGTGCATATGAGCCCCCCCCTTCTTTCCATCGCTATTCATAGGTTGAGACATTAGGCGGGGGTCTGATGACATGGGTGACCACGGGCTTTCAGCACCCCTGACCTGAGCAGCTGCTCAACAGAGCCACCCTCAGAATCCTTTAAAGCGCTTTCACAGAGCAGCAGGTTTCTGTCACAAATTACAATTATCGGTCGGTACATTACATTACGTTGTCAATTATTGACATTGACAGTGTTCATGCCACAAAACCTGGCATACAAACGGAAGAGAAAGGTTATATAAAATTTTTAAAAATTAAAAATCTAATTTTTATAGAAGTCTGAAAAGATTTTTTCTGCGCATTCAGTCTTTTTTTTAAAGATTTTGTTTCATATTTTTCCCCATTTTCTCCCAAATTTAGTAGCCAATTACACCTTCTCTTTTCATGTCAACTATCCTCCCCCTTGTATTGTAAGCTCTCCGCCGTAGTCCTAAGACCGGCAGTGACAAAGGCGATGTTTGGCTTCCTCTGAGCCGGAACTCGCCAAACTGTCGACTGTAACTCCAGTACACAGAGAGCCACTCCTATACACAGCGAACTCATGCCGGCTTCCCTCCCCCTCCCTGGAGCAGACAGCCAATTACCGCCCCCTAGTGGCACTTCCGGGCAGAGGTTTTCAGTCTTTTTAACAAGACAGCTGGGGATTCTGTTATCCGAATGGGGGATGGTCAATAAGACTTGAAAACAAGTGATTTTTTTCATTGCTACCCACAGCTGATGCTGGGGGCATTTATGACATAACCTTTGTGATGGATTGAGGCCCTGGGCTGTAGCCTTATCCATGTATTTTGTTCTTTGTTTGTTTTGCAGACCGTGTAAGAAACGCAATCATGCCTTTCGGAAATACCCACAACAACTTCAAAATGAACTTCTCATCGGATGAGGAGTTCCCTGACCTCACCAAGCACAACAACCACATGGCCAAAGTGCTGACCAAGGAGATGTACGCCAAGCTCAGGGACAAGCAGACGCCCAGCGGCTACACTTTGGATGACGTCATTCAGACCGGAGTTGACAACCCAGGTGAGCGAGTGCAGATGAATGGGCCCGTATCAAACGAAATGGGCTCATATCAAACGAATGCATTTACATTTTACATTTTAGGTATTTAGCAGACGCTCTTATCCAGAGCGACTTACACAGTTTGCATTTCTTTACATACATATCATATCAAACGAATGGGCTCATATCAAACGTCTGGTCAGCTTCTGGCATATTTCAGGAATCTGAGCGCACATGATTGTCTATTAATTTCAGACAGGTGTGTGCTGTATGACGAACCTGGCGATGATTAAAATATGAAAAACAATAAAGGTTCACTTAAAACATAACATCAAATCGATACACACACACACACACACACAAACTAAATGAAATGAAATGAAACATTCAAATACGATGCGGACGACAAAAATACACACACTCATTCAAACCTCATTTTCGTGCAAGTAACTCAGTTCACGTCGCTGGGTCGTCAGCTAGCTGTGCGGTGACGCATATGTTCTTTTCACCCTTATGTCATTTTCCGCTCAGTCTATTCGCGTTCTCATTTGGCGATACCATTTTCGTTAGCCTCGATTTTGAATGTTTTCGTTAGCCTCGATTTTGACCGTTTCCGTCAGCCTTGATCGCGTTAGCCTCGATTTTGACTCTTTCGCGTCAGCCTCGATCGCGCACGTGAACCCACGTGGCCTTACATTACATTACAGACATTTACCAGACGCTCTTATCCAGAGCGACTTACACAGTTTACATTTCTTTACATACAATCCATTTATACATTATACATACATATACACATACCTTGCTCAAGGGTACAACGGCAGTGCCCCCACATGGGATCGAACCTGCAACCTTTGCGTCACAAGCCCAGTTCCTTAACCGTTATGCCAACACTGCCCCCTGGTGGCCTGACTCTAACATCCGTCCCTATCCCCAGGCCACCCCTTCATCATGACGGTGGGCTGCGTCGCCGGTGATGAGGAGACCTACGAGGTCTTCAAGGATCTGCTGGACCCCATCATCTCCGACCGTCACTCCGGATACAAGGCCACCGACAAGCACAGGACCGACCTGAACTTCGAGAACCTGAAGGTAAAACCCGCAGCGCATCACACACCCTCACCACCTGCGCCAAAGAAAACGTATCGTAACACCGCCATTTTATCACTTTCAATGTACGTATGGGGGGTCGGTAATTGGCTAATCATTTTCAATAATAATAATAATAATAATAATATATTCATAATATTAATTTACCATTCAAAAAGAATATCTTTTTACGATAATAAGAACATAATAACATAAGAATACACAATGATGAGAACGGGCCGTTCGGCCCATCTAGGCTCGTCATGTCCTAATCTAAAGAGTATCTAGTACTGCATCTAGCCTGGCCTTGAATAGCCCAAGCGTTTCTGCCTCTACTACCTGACCTGGCAAGCTGTTCCAGGCATTGACAACTCTCTGTGTAAAGAAAAACTTCCAAATATCCGTGCGGAATTTTGCCTTTAACTAATTTCCACCTGTGGCCTCTTCTTCTGCTGACCCCACTTATCTTAAAACATCTTTGGAATTTCACTTTGTTAATCCCTTTTAGGAATTTAAAATGTTGTGGCCTCTTGTTGTAATGGACCCGCATGCCGTGTTTGTTACGTCAGGGATGTGATGTGACGGTGATTACGTACAGTGCGTGACGTGTGACGTGACTGTGTGTGCGCCTCCGCAGGGCGGTGACCTGGACCCCGAATACGTTCTGAGCAGCCGTGTGCGTACCGGCCGCAGCATCAAGGGGTACACTCTGCCCCCCCACAACAGCCGTGGGGAGCGCAGAGCCGTGGAGGACCTGTCTGTGCAAGGTGAGCACCCCCCGCCCCCCCGGCCTAACAAGCTGTTCCTTCATCAAACCACCTCATTTTATTAGAGCGCTGTTCACTTCAAATAATGCCATTTTGATTGATTGACAGACTGACCTTCTGCAGACCTCCTTCATTTTATACCTTTTATATTATATTATATTATATTATATTATATTATATTATATTATAAGCAGAGGGTGGCTGGCTTGAATCCCAGTAAGGTCAAACAAATAAACAATAAACTGGAAACCGGAGGGATGCTAGTTCACTTCCTGGGGCACTGCTAAAGTGCCCTTGAGCAAAGCACTGAACCCCTAAACTGCTCCAGGGGCACCGTACTATGGCTGACCCTGCGCTCTGACCTCTCTTAGGAGAGATATGCAGAAACACAATTCCAATGGCCTTGTGTGTAACATGGCAAATAAAGAATACTCTTTATTTGCAGTGTGTGGTGTAATGGTTAGGGAACTGGGTTTGTAATGTTAAGGTTGCAGGTTCAATCCCCAGGTGGGACACTGCCGTTGTACCCTTGAGCAAGGTACTTAACCTGAATTGCTTCAGTTAATATCCAGCTGTATAAATGGATTGTATGTAAAAGAAATGTAAACTATATAAGTCGCTCTGGATAAGAGCGTCTGCTAAATTTAACCTTTATTTAACCAGGCAAGCCATTAAGAACAAGTTCTTATTTACAATGGCGGCCTGGGTACATACCTGGGTACATACACCATTATGCCTGCAATGTAATTCTATTCTACTATTTTTTACACATTTTGCATTATGTGACAGTTACCCTGTGACTTCTGCAGTGTTCCGATTGCGCCCGTAGACTCTCGCTCATTTGTCCTGCGCTTGTCCTTTTGCGTCACGCAGCTCTCGCCAGCTTGGACGGAGAGTTCAAGGGAAAGTACTATCCCCTGAAGAGCATGACCGACAAGGAGCAGGAGCAGCTGATCGAGGATCACTTCCTGTTTGACAAGCCCGTCTCCCCCCTGCTGATCGCCGCTGGCATGGCCCGTGACTGGCCCGATGGCAGAGGCATCTGGTGAGTACGCCACCTTTAAAAAACAAAATATTTTTTTTCCCGTTTTTTTTTCATTTTTCCCCACACTTTTTAGTTTCCCAGTCCCTCTCTCCTTTTCCTGCCAATTATCCCCTCCCTCATATAAGAACTTGCAGCCATAGTACATATAAAGTACATATACTTTCAGCTAAACTGTTCTTGACTACGGTTAACACTTTGTTGTACGTCGCTCTGGATAAGAGTGTCTGCCAAATGCCTGTAATGTAATGTAATATATATGCCATTTGGCAGACGCTTACAGTAGGGAGTGCGTACATTTTTCAGTATATGTGGCCCCAGTGGGATTTGATCGCACAACCTAAGCGTTGCCGACGCCATGCTCTACCGACTGAGCCACACAGAACCATAGTTCGGCCAGTAGCGAGCGCTGCACTGCCTCCTTTGAGCCAGTACCCGCCTAAGCCGAAGCCTGTCACCGACACACGACCACTCATGTATACAGTGAGCTCATTCGGCTTTTATCCCTCCCTCCAGGGGCGGACAGCCAATTGTCGCCCCCTAGTGGCATTCCCGGCCAGAGCCGAAACTGGTGCGACCGGTGGAATAGAACGCTGGTTGCTGTGGCTAGCGTTGAACGCTCTTACCGCTAGACCACGCGGGAGGCCCAAGTATGCCACCAAAAAAACAAAAAAAAAGAAAGAACTATTTTTATATACAGTGGGTCCAAAAGTCTGAGTGCACTACCAAGATCTGTTTGTTTTCATCATTCATGAAAAAAACGAACACAACATTTTTACTCAGGAGAACAATTTGACCTCTAACTACTTCACTAAGCTCTGCTTACATAATTTACTTTTGTGAAGGAAGTGTCCTTTTTCAAGATTAAAGCACCTGCAGTAGCAACGAGAACACATAGAGGACCATATTAATTACGTCAATATCTGGTGTTAATTGTTAAAAGACCAAAGCAACTGTGTATTAGGAGTGTCCATGTATTAAAACTTAAATGGAAAATAATGTGTCACAACATTTTGAGGAAATATAAGGGAATGGTGTGCAAACAAAATGTATAGATATTTCAATTTCATACCATCCTTTCTTGAACAAACATTTTTTATTTATTTGTATCTGTGTTTTATGACATTCTTGAATAACAAATATCACAATAACAAATAAAAAGTTTGTGTTTGTTTTCAATGAACGATGAAAGCAAACAGATCTTGGTAGTGGACTCAGACGTCTGGACTCCACCGTATATACATCAAGTTCATATTGTTCACGCTCTGAATGGTTTGTCAGTCCGTCGTGGAGTACGGAATATGCGTTCTAACGAGTTTAACTGTTCTCTCCCTTCAAGGCACAACGAGGACAAGACCTTCCTGGTCTGGGTGAACGAGGAGGACCATCTGCGCGTCATCTCCATGCAGAAGGGCGGCAACATGAAGGAGGTCTTCAGACGCTTCTGCGTGGGTCTGCAGAAGGTCAGTCTGTCAGTCGATAAAACGTTATTAGCACAAAACATGCGTCACAATACGCTTGACAGTAGACCCTGGCCTGACCGTCAGTCTGTCAATCAATCAACCTTTATTAGCACGGCGCATTTGTATGAAACATTTGTCACGTTGGGGCCTCAGGTGGCGTAACGGTTAAAGCATTCGCCCGGAATGCAAGTTGCCCACTGCAGCCGCGGTTCGAAACCTGACTGCGCAAGCCCAGCTCTGGCCGGGAGCCCCAATCGGGGGCGGCGATTGGCTGTCTGCCCCATGGGGTAGGGAGGAGGGAGACCCGGCACGAGCTCGCCGAGAAGCGCGAAGGGCTCCCCTGTAAAGTAGGTGGGCGAGTTCCGTCTCGGAGGAGGCGGATCATTGCCGGCCTCGGGGTATTAGCTTTTGCAAAGGAAGTGTCCTTTTTCAAGATTAAAGCACCTGCAGTAGCAACGAGAACACATAGAGGACCATATTAATTACGTCACTATCCGGTGTTAATTGTTAAAAGACCAAAGCAACTGTGTCCCGTAGTGAAGGGCGGCAGGCTCGTGGGGGAGGGTGAATCTAAAGAAACAGCGGGCCAGCAAATTCGGGGTTAAACGGGGAAAAAAAATCAGAAACAAATAGAAAAATGTATTAAAAAAATTTTTTTAAAAAAGGGTCACAATACCCTTTACCTGACATGCCCTTTCCGCCCGCGACAGATTGAGGAGATCTTCAAGAAGAACAACCACGGCTTCATGTGGAACGAGCATCTCGGCTATGTGCTGACCTGCCCCTCCAACCTGGGAACCGGCCTCCGCGGGGGCGTGCACGTCAAGCTGCCCAAGCTGAGCACACACGCCAAGTTTGAGGAGATCCTCACAAGGCTGCGTCTGCAGAAGCGCGGAACAGGTGCGTTTTTGCCACGCCCCTCATGTATAATACTATATATATATATACTGTTATACATATGTTTGAACATATCCTATTACATATTACTATATATATATATATTATAATATAATACTATATTATAATATACTAATATTATATATTATATATATATATATATATATATATATATATATATATATATATATATATAGTAAGTCGCTCTGGATAAGAGCGTCTGCTAAATGCCTAAAATGCAAAAAGAATTAATGTATATATAATAATATATTGCATATCCTGCCTAAAAGCTGCTCACACAAACATCCTTAGGTTCTTAACACTCGGACTTGGAAAAAAATATATATACATGTCCTATTATATATATTATAATATAATACTACATCATATTATAATCTACTAATATAATATATCATGTATTATATCATTTTTACATTTTACATTTTACATTTTACATTTTAAGCTCTTATCCAGAGCGACTTACAAGATGTGCATTAACACATGGTAGGAACAATCATAGTATTACATTATAGTATATATAATAATATATTGCATACCCTGCCTAAAAGCAGCTCACACAAACATCCTTAAGTTCTTAACATTCTTTAAAAAAAAAAAAAACATGACCGTGAGCTGATTGGCGCACGTTTGGCGCACGTTTTTCACGTAGACGACCGTGATCGACCTCGGGATGCTGACCCTCCTTTCCCCCTTTCCCATCAGGTGGTGTGGACACTGCCTCCGTGGGTGGTATCTTCGACATCTCCAACACCGACCGCCTGGGCTCCTCCGAGGTGGAGCAGGTGCAGGCCGTGGTCGACGGCGTCAAGCTGATGGTCGAGATGGAGAAGAAGCTGGAGAAGGGAGAGTCCATCGACAGCATGATTCCCGCCCAGAAGTAAACAACACCGGGGATCACACTTTTTATATTGTGAAATACGTAACCAAGACAACCACCATGTGACCAGACTCTGGCCTTTCTAGAGACTCTTCCTCCTTTCTTTCTTTCATCCCTGTCCTTTTCTTCTTCTCCTCTTTTTCTTCGTCCTTTCCTGCTCTTTTTCCGTCGTTTTTTTCCACGTTTCCTGTTCTGTCGGTAACATCCTGGGATCAAAACCACCGCCGCCGTCAGGCCCCGCCTGACACCGTGACTTCACCGAAATTTGACCTTACATTGGTTGTAGAATCAAAACAGTGATTCAATAAAACTGGCCCCATGACACGATCCATAAACGTGAGCTGGTCTTTCTTTGGCTGTGTCTTGTTTTGCAGGTACTCGCCCAGCTTATTGTAGGGTCACGCGTTTAATTGTGTAGGTTGCGTGAATAACGCCAACGGACCCTGCTATTCAAACGCAGCATGAATAACAGCCATCTGCATGGAGCAACAGACAGACATATGGGGGAAAAAATATAAAATAAACAATGTCCTTGAATTTTGATTCTCATATTTTCTTGACAACTAATGGCCATCCCAGTAAAATAGAAAATGATAACACAGATTGACCCCAAAATATTCATGAATATATTAAATGTACACATTTGTTTTCGTCCATCTATGTTTTTCCACACAATTATACAAATAAAGGCACTTTACGCAAGAAGTGTGCCATTTCATAGTGACGAGTTTGGTATTCACATGTAGAGACTGTTCAGGGACACACAGAGTGTTATGGAATATCCAGTGAGCGTTGGCTTTGCTGGTGAGGCTAAAGGAGTTTGTTCATATAACATCTTAACTGACATGTTTGAAAAGTACCCCAGGGATTTCCTTTCATCCAAATAAAAAAGACTCAACAAGATGATGTTTCCCAACTTCTATGTCAATTCAAAGAGAACCCCTTGAAGGTATTTGGCTTTATCTTTAAGAGATAACACAGGAACTCAAACAGGCAAACGGTTAGCTTTGTTAGCTTCTCAAGGGCAGTTCTGTTTTTTAATCTGAAACGGTACAATACAGCAGCTTCAAAAGCAACAGTTGAGCCACTGCCACCCCAAAGACCTACTCCAATGCTGGGTGTGATTTGTGAAAAAAATAAAAAATATATTTAAGTACAGAACTGGACATCTGACATAGGTATGTTTAATAGTTTCACTCTCAAACTACAGGTATGTTCTCAGAGATAAACAGGGTACGTATTATAGCCTTGATCTAGCAGCTGAGGATAGTCGGTCATCAAGGGCTATAAGGGCAACAGTCTTTCACTGGTCAGCTGGCTGACTGCTGAGAGTGCTGTGAACTATGAAATATTGCAGTGGTGTCTAACTAGTTAAATTAGTTAAGCTTGCTAGCTGGCTATCTATCCATATTAGTTGACTATCACAGCACAATGCAGTGTATTGAAAAGTTTACAATTTACACAGAATAAATATTTAACAGACTGAAGCGTGAGGGGGACCCCGTGCCATGGGAGTTTGAAGAAATATTTAAAAGGTGTTTATTGTGCCTTCATCTGATGAAACCCTTCATGGAGGGTACTAAAGGAAAACATTTACATTTCATAATCGGAGCTGTTGCCACAACCTAAAAAACGCACGGGTTGCAGGCATTTTCACCGTAAAAGATTGGATCAGACTGCTTTCCACTGCTCTCCAGTTGACAATTCAGAATCTTGAAATATGTTTTATTGAAAACACACACCGCTATAGCCTACATCAGGGGTGCCAAAGTTTGGTCCTGGAGATCTACTGGGTGTGCAGGCCCAGCACGAACACACCTGATTAGAATATTCATGGCCTTGAGGAGCAGTTGATTATTATTATTATTATTATTATTATTAATACTAATAATGATAAAAATGATAATACATTTTATTTGCCTTTCAAGAAGCCCAAGGTCGCAGTACAGTGGGAGTTAATAAAATGTACATAAAACATTTAAGCAGATAAAAGCAACATGAGGTTGATGACAACAGACAATAATATAAAAACACAACGGTATAAAACACAACTACAATATATTGAGAAAAAGACAAAAATCTATGAAATCAGGTGTGCTAGTGAAGGGAATCATGAAATCAGGTGCCTTAGTGCTGGACTGGAACCTGAGTTGGGCACTTCTGGCCTACATGGAGTATAAAATTGCAGATATGCTGAATGCAGTTCATTGCTAAATTACGCCCTCTGCTGTGATTTTGAAAATGAATTCATTTATTTCTGCCTGTTATTACACACGCATACGTAAATGCGCATGAGCCTTGGTTACAAGCAGTTTCCAAATGCTGCCCTACCATAAATATCAGCTTTGTGAAGCTCACAACCGTTTTTGTGGACACTGGGTCACAGAGGTGTAGATTCAGTTCTGTGGTAATTTTTGAGCCCGTTTTGTGGGTTTTAGCAACTATCCTGTTTAGCGTCTATCACTGTCGGTGAGCTTGGACTTGCGACCACTGTTCCTCTTTCCTGATGCAGTGTGTCCTTGTTTGGCGCATACCGTCATGATCTTAGACACTGACTCCACTTATTTCAGAGATCAAGGCGGTGGAAATCTACTCTACATTACAGAACTTTCCATCCAGGTTCAACGTTTAGAGCTGGTGATCACGGAGGCCATGGAAGGCGTTTGACTTCATCCTGGTGTTCACAAAACCACTGTTGAATCAATTTAGCAGCATGACTAGGGGCATTATTGTTTTGGAATATGTGACCATCTTGAGGAAACAATGTTTGTATTTCTACCATGCTCTATAAAGTTCCCATGGCTCATACAGAACTGGGAAAAACAGCTTTTTCCTATTATGCACCGTGGGCGTGGAATAATCTACAGGAAGGGCTGAAGTTAATCTCATACCCCTGGGTGATTTTAAAAGTCTCATACAAGACATTGTAACTGAGGAATGTAAATGTTTTTGAGATGCCATGTTTCCTCCAGACTGAATAGCTGTCTATGTGTATTGTTGTATGATATTGTTGACTGTTGTATTGTCTGTAACTATTGTGTAGGCCTACTGCTGCTACCATGGCCAGGTCTCTCTTGAAAAAGAGATTTTAATCTCAATGAGACTTCCTGGTTAAATAAAGGTTTAAAAAAATATATAATAATAATAATAATAATAATAATAATAATCGGAGTGACCACAAGTGACTCCCACAAGGTTTCCCAAAAAAACAATTGTCATTCATTTTAAAACACTCAAAAATCTAGATTAAGAATACCCCAAATAGTTACTTATAATGCTCAATAGCGAGTGGCCATTTTGTCAGTTTTGGTGGCCACAGCCCCTCAGCATGTTTATTCTGCAGGGGTCCACAGCTCACTTGCTTCCGTACCTCTGATAAATACACATGTACTAAAACGAAAGATTTTTACAAAAGCGAATAAGGCTTGCAAAATAAACCAGATTAGACCACTAGGTTTCAAAATAAACCAAACGTTGACATGTAGGCCTATTAAAGACTGGTCTGTAAATATACAAATAGACGTGTGCAAAATGTAGATGTTAGACTGCCAATGGCCAGCTTGTGATCACCTGTACATGAGGTGAGATGAGGAGGAGCGGGAGGCGAGATGAAGAAGGGCTAGGGGTTCATTATTGACACTGACAGTGTTCATGCCACAAAACCTGGCATACAAAGGGAAGAGAAAGGTTATATATATTTTATTTTAATTTTTTTAAAGTTTCTAATTTTTATAGAAATCTGAAAAGTTTTTTTCTGGGCGTTGTCTTAAATTTTTTAAAACATTTTTAAAGTTTAATTTTTTAAGATTTCGTTTCAGATTTTTCCCCATTTTCTCCCAATTTAGTAGCCAATTACACCTTCTCTTTTCATGTCAACTATCCTCCCCCCCCTCATATTGTAAGCTCTCTGCCGTAGTCCTAAGACCAGCAGTGACAAAGGCGATGTTTGGCTTCCTCTGAACTGGAACTCACCAAACTGTGGACTGTAACACACGGTTCATACCTCTGCACCATTTGCTGTGCCAACTCAAGCTTCTGCCACTTTGATTGACCCCTCCCCTCAAAAGGCAGTTTCTTAACTTTCAATGAATCATCTCAAAAGACACCACAAGTGTTTTTATTTCTAGAATGATATATATTTTTTTATTGTAGACTCAAAACGATAT
The DNA here is from genome assembly GCA_029706075.1 of Aldrovandia affinis. Classification (NCBI taxonomy): domain Eukaryota; kingdom Metazoa; phylum Chordata; class Actinopteri; order Notacanthiformes; family Halosauridae; genus Aldrovandia; species Aldrovandia affinis. The sequence goes on along the minus strand of JAINUG010000288.1, from coordinate 429,981 downwards.
TATATATTATACATCTTTATAAACAGACAGTATACTATAATGGAGAAGAACTTTGCTCGTGAATGTCTCGGGAGAGTCGTTAAACGTTGTGCGGTGGAGGTTGTGACGTTCCTTCAGTGGGCCTGCTGGTCCCTCCACCCGCGTCCTCATCACTGGAGGAGTCCTTAATCACGGCAGCGCTCAGAGTCTGCAGCTCGTCCAGGACAGAGAGGAACGTGTCTGGAGGGAGAGGGGACCGCAGAGAGACGGGTCAGCTGTTTGGTAAAATTAGGCAACTATTGCATGCACACACACACACGCACACACACACTCGCACACACACACGCACACACACACACACACACACACACACACACACACACACACACACACACACACACACACACACACACACACACACACACACACACACACACACACACACACACACACACACACACACACACACACACACACACACGGAGAGTTTACAACACAGCACGTTTACAAGAGAGGAGGTGAAAAGTGAACAGAAGAACGGTCGGTGGACATGTTCAGCTGAAGTGCTAAAGACAACATGCTGCCACAAAAAAGCACATTTACAACAAGACAACATGACAAGACAGAAGAGGTGTGCAACGCTTAAGACCCGTCCATGGGAATCGATTAGAAAAGGAAAACACGATTTCCAAACAGCATTCGTGGGTTTAAAGGGAAAAAGGACTTCACAAAGAACTCACCTCTTGTGATTGGCTTAGACTTGGCCCCAGGAGGCGGGGCCTTTCTCGAGGGCCTCCCCTGCGGCTGCTGCTCTCCCAGGCCTCTGGACGTGTGGAGCGCTGTGGTCCGGGCCTTTTTATACTGCTCCAGGAGCCCATTCTCATGCACGGTCGCCTGAGGATTTGGGAGGCAGTGCGGGATAATGGTTAGGGAACTGGGCTTGTAACGTTAAGGTTGCAGGTTCAATCCCCAGGTGGGACACTGCCGTTGTACCCTTGAGCAAGGTAAATGCCTGCAATGTAATGAACAGCCGGTTAAAGTCCAGTACACACTGGAAGGTCCTTGAGAACTGCCACTGGGTTTGCTGTGACTGAAGGTACATTACATTACATTACAGGCATTTAGCAGACGCTTTTATCCAGAGCAACTTACAGTTTACATTTCTTTACAATCTATTTATACAGCTGGATATTAACTGAAGCAATTCAGGTTAAGTACCTTGCTCAAGGTGCAACGGCAGTGTCCCACCTGGGGACTAAACCTGCAACCTTAACGTTACAAGCCCAGCTCCCTAACCATTATACCACACTGCCGCCTGGTAGCACACATAAAAACTGGACTGCTATCGGAGGCCTCGGATAGCGTAGCAGTGGAACGCACTCGCATTGACTGGTGCTTTGCAAGTGTGAGTTGCCTATTGCGGTCGCGGTTCGAAACCGACTGCGCCAGACCGGCCCTGGCTGAGAGCCCTGATCGGGGGCGGCGTTTAGCTGTCCGCCCCAGGGGGAGGGTGAGCCAGTACAAACTCGCGAGAAGCGCAAAGGGTGTCTCCAGAAAGTAGGTGGAAGAGTTCCGTCTCAGAGGAGGCGGATCATTGCTGGCCTCAGAGAATTGGCTTGACCCGGAGGACGGGTGGCGAGTTTGTGGGGGAGGGTGAGCAGAAATGAATAGAGGGTACAATTGGCCACTGGAGAAAAACTGGAATAAAATCTGAAACAAAAATGTAAAAAAAAAAGAAAAAAAGAAACTGGATTGCTACAGAATCTGTGGAGTGACTGGCGTCATCACCCAAGGACCTGGTTTGAAAATTGTTGGAAAAGCAGTCGCAGTCACAGATAAGGATTTTGTGCTTAATGCATCGTTGCATGTGGCCAGTTGCACCATGGCGGGGGGGTACGACGACTTACTAAAAGCAGGTTTCTGTCCTTGTCGGTTGCCTGGAGCAGCTTTTGTGACTCCTGCATCTTGGTTTGGATCTGTTCTTCCTGTAGGAGGCGCTCCTCTCTCAGACGCTCACGGTCTCTCTCCGCCTGCCTCTCCGCCTGCCTCAGAGTCACCACTGCCACGATGACACGGCACAATAATATCACATAATATTATATCATATATGTCATTTAGCAGACGCTTTTATCCAAAGGGTCTTACAGTAGTGAATGCATACATGTGTCAGTATATGTGGTCCCAGTGGGAATTGAACCCACAACCTAAGCGTTGTCAGCGCCACGCTCTACCTACTGAGCCACACAGAAGGACAAAAACTCATGTCTAAAGCACACTTGTTTCATTTATTACATTTAGACCCCACTACCACCGATTCTGTACATTCATTAACTGCCCTCACCACTGTCTACATAAAAAATAAATTTAAAAAAGGAACTTTTCCTTCCCGGTGTTACAGGTATGGTGCAGCTGCCAACACTCTTATCGCTGTATTACCATGATTGTTCTTACCATGTATAAATGCACATCTTGTAAGTCGCTCTGGATAAGACCGCCTACTAAATGCCTAAAATGTAAATGTCAAATGTAATATTACATGCTTCACGGTCATTCCTGTGTGTCTACCAAAACCATAACACTGCGTAAGGAAGTAAGGGACATAAGGAGCCCGCTGTTACATCTGCCATTTAAAACTTTAGGGTCGGCTGGATCGCCGCCGATCCCAGCAGCAATAGAAGTATATTTCTATTTCGCGAGATTTTATCATACACACGCAGCAAAAACATTGACAGAAACCTTAGAATCGCGACTTTCCAATTGGAGCACTGGCAAATAACATGAGATTCTTTAAAATTAGGTTAATTAGACAAAAAGTTAACCTTTTATTTGCCACGTTTTCAAATACTTGTGAAAATATACTAATTCTGCGTCTTGTGACATTACATATATTCCGTTTGTTGTAACGTTACAAATTGCAATAGGCACTCAAGATCTATGTAAAAAAAAAATACTTTTCACATTGCAAATAAAATGGTTTTAATTTCAAACGTCAGTTACACAAATCGGGTCTGGCTAGATGGCAAGCGGTTATCTTTACAAAACGCTGCAGTTCTGAAAACATTGTAGGTACAGATCTTTGTTAGAACACAAAAGATGACATCATCTGGAATGCCCTCCGCCCTCCCCCACACATCCGTCCTGTGGGGGTTAAAGGTCAGGCCCCTTGGCCCCCTGCCGCCCTGTGTGAGGCGCGTACCTGCTTTAGTGTGCTCTCGTCTGGCACCTGTGTTCAGCTGAGACTCCAGTTCCCTCAGCTGCAGTGTGAACCAGTGTGCGGGCTTCTGTCTCCTCAATGTCACCTTCTCTTGTCCTGCTGTGCTGGTTTTGAAGAAATAAAAATATTTTTTTTTCCCCCGTTGTTCTCAGACCAATTACACCATTATTTCGATTTGCCTCATGAACTCAAACTCGCCGCCCATCTCCCACATTCTGATGGCAGGAACTCCGCTTATGTGCTACATTCTGGACTCCCTTAAGTGCGGACTCGAGCCGCTCACCCCCCCTTCCCTTCCCCCTGGGGCCCCAGGGAAATGCTGCTCCCAATCAGGGCTGATGACCAGGACCGGTCTGGCCCAGACGGGTTTCAAACCGTATCCCTGATAGGCAGCTCACACTCACACAGGACCAGCCAAGATACGGGTGCGTTAGACCGCTACGCTATCCACCGGCCCCTAATAAATACGTTTTAAAATGTTTGTTATTATTTAATTTTTGATTTTAAATAATTTGGTAGCCAATTACCCACTAGTCTTAGTTCAAACCCCTCCCTCGTAGTTTGCTGCCGTAGTTCTGTGACCGGCAATGACAAGGGCAAAGCGCCTCCAAGATAGCACTCGTTGTGCCGTCGACTGTAATTCTGGCACCCCACCACTCCTGTGCGCAGCGAACGTCTTGTCGGCTTCCCTCCCCCCCTCCCTGGGGCGGACAGCCAATTGCCGCCCCGATGGCACTCCCGACCAGAGCCGACTCTGGTGCAGCGGGGAATTGAACCCCGTTCGCCGTGGCCAGCGTCGGACGCTGAAACCACTATAAATGAAATATTTTTATCACATCGTCCCTTCCTCCGGTGCAGACCTCCCCCTTCCTCCTGCTGGCGGGCTCAGCTCAGCGGACCCTCACCCTCTTGCCCGCTCTCCTGGCTGGCCAGCTCCAGCCCCTCACCCCTCTCGCCCCGCTCAGTGACCCCAGCTCACCCCCCTCTCGCCCCGCTCCCTGCTGGCTGGCCAGCTCGGCTCAGTGACCCCTCACCCCTCTCGCCCCGCTCCTGCTGGCTGGCCAGCTCGGCTCAGTGACCCCTCACCCCTCTCGCCCCGCTCCTGCTGGCTGGCCAGCTCGGCGCGCAGGTGCTCCAGGCTCTCCGACCGCTCCTCCAGGTCCGCGTGGGCCTCCTGCAGCCGCTGCTCTGCCTGGGAGAGGCTCTCCGCCTCCTCCAGGTCCCCGTGGGCCTCCTGCAGCCTCCAAGCCCTTCTGCCTGCTCTGCTGCAGCAGCTGCCTCAGCTGGGTCCGCTCAGAGTCAACTGTGCATGAGGGACAGAGGGGGGAGGGATAGAGCACATTATTATTATTTCTTTTTAATAATAATTTGTTTCAGATTTTTCCCCGTTTTTCTCCCAATTTGGTAGCCAATTGCACCTCTATTTATTTCGATTAACCCTCCCCACACGGGCCCGTCGATCGACTACTCGAGGCAAGCCAACTCTCCGTGGGCAGTGACCTCCGCTTGCTTCTTCCGTGCTTCACTGCGGACCCGAGCCGGCTCTCCCTCCCTCCCCTCCCCCTGGGGTGGACAGCCAAATGCTGGCTGGCGACCAGGGCCGGCCTGGTAGAGACGCAGGTTTCGAACCGCGTCCCTGAAAGGGAGCACACACCACACCGGACCAGCCAAAGTGTGGTGCGTTAGACCGCTACGCTATCCGCCGCCCATAGAGCACATTATTACATCCAACATGTATTTACAACATGTGCAATTTGAAATAGACTTGAGTCAAAGTCTATCAGGATCTATGCATGGTGCTGTAGCAGTAAGAATATAATAATATAATATATCCCATTTAGCAGACGTTTTTATCCAAAACGACTTACAGTAAAGAATGCATACATTTTTCAGTACAAGTGGTCCCATTGTGAAACAAACCCACAATCTATATGTTGTCATCGCTGTGTTCTACCTACTGAGCCACACAGAACCACAGTATGGCTAACAGAATGCTAGGCTACATAGCACAGGGTATTGAGTATAAATCAAGAGGCTATACTAAAGCTACACAATGCTTTTGTCAGACCTCACTTAGAGTACTGTGTGGACACCACACTGTAAGAAAGAGAAGTGCAACTACATTTGCTCCAAGACCAGGGGAAGAGTGCTGGATGGGCAGCACATTCCTCCAATCTGGCTGGGGGGAGATCAGAACCAGCAGCTCCAGGTTCGATTCCCAGGTGGGGCACTGCCATTGTACCCTTGAGCTAAAGGTACTTAACCTGAATAGCTTCAGTAAAATATCCAGCTGTATAAATGGGACTGTATGTAAAGAAATGTAAACTGTGTAAGTCGCTCTGGATAAGAGCATCTGCTAAATGCCTAAAATGTCACGTAATGAAAAACCTGGAGAGTACAGAACAATATATTAATTCCCCTTTTGTTTAAACGTGGTGTGAACCCCCAGCTTTGTGATAAGGACTTTGAGCTGCGTGGCAATTGGGCAAGTATGATCGTATGGGAACCAGTTTAGCCGGGCCAAGCCCAACAGCGAGGGCGACGTCTGAAAGTGCAGCTGGACTCCGCACCGGGGATAGGACAGCAGACAGAAACAGGAAGCAGAGGCGAAGGAAGGAGGAAGGGACGTACACTGCACCCGGGCCTCAGAGAGAGAGCGCTCGATGAGATCTGGTGTACGTTTGAGCTCCTGCACGAGGCTGTCCCTCTCCTCACACACCAGTGCCAACTCTGCGTGCAGGCTGTCATCTGAGGACCTGAGAGAGAGAGAGAGAGAGGGAGAGAGGGAGAGGGAGAGGGAGAGGGGGAGAGAGAGAGAGAGAGAGAGGAAAGGAGAGAGAGGAGGGAGGGAGAGAGAGAGAGAGAGAGAGAGAGAGAGAGAGAGAGAGAGAGGGAGAGAGAGAGAGAGAGAGAGGGTGGGAGAGAGGGAGGGAGAGAGAGGGTGGGAGGGGGGTGGGAGAGAGAGAGAGGGAGAGACAGAGAGGAGAGAGAGGGAGGGAGGGAGAGAGAGAGAGAGAGAGAGAGAGAGAGAGAGAGAGAGGGAGGAAGGGAGAGGAGACAGAGAGAGAGAGAGGAGAGGGAGGAGAGAGACAGAGAGAGAGGGGGAGAGAGAGAGAGAGAGGGAGAGGGAGAGAGAGAAAGAGAGAGGGAGAGAGGGAGAGAGAGAGAGAGAGATATAATGAATTACTGATATGCTCAGGGTGAGAGGGGGCATGAGGAGATGGACTGAAAAAGCTGCCGTTTGGTGGACACATTCACGTGAGTGAAACCAGTTTGCCTGAAAGCTAGGCAGCACTGAGCTGCCATTTTGGATACTGCCTTTCACACAACCTAGACAGCGGTTTATTGCACCCTCTGAGCTGCCATTTGTGCTGTGTGAATAGTTGCAGTGCATTAGGGTGTGAACAGGTATGCAACGCACTTCAGAAATAGCCTTGTTTTGTTTTGGCATGGTGTGTCTCCCATGGGAGACTAAATAAGCACCGGGTTTCACTGATGAAAACTTCATCCTGGATCCTGGATGTTCACCATTTTTGTTTGTCACGAGCAAGAGCCTAGCTTTCATTTTGGGCGGGAAACTGATGCCTCCCTCAACGTTTAAGGCCACGCTTGTCACAGCTGCTGCTCGCCACCAGGGGGCGGCATTGGACACTTGATTATTCCTTTACTGTGTTATCATGTAATTGTTCTAACCCTTTATTGTTTTCTTAAACCTTGTGATTGTTTTGGATTCCTGCTTCCTGCCTCACCTCTGCACTTGGGTCCAATCTCCCTGTTCTTGTCACAAACGAGCCAACATTCGCTTTAGGACAGTAAATGGCAAGCTGGCTGGCGAACTAATTCTTCTCTATTCGTAATTTGCTCTTGGGTGGGTGAAAACCACACAAAAAAAAACGCTAATAACTTGTGAGCTAGACATTATGCAGATCAAAACCCACCTTTTCAGACTGCATTACCACTGAATTCTGTACATCTAGCCAATTGTCACCACCACTGCCAACTTGCTCAACACTTCTTGTATATGTAATCCTGCCTTCTCATTTAATAAGAAAATATATTTAATGACTAACCTTTTCCTTCCCAGTGTTACAGGTATGATATGCAGCTGCCTGCAATGATGTCTATCACTGTATTACTGCACTGATCTCTTGCACTAACTATGATTGTTCCTACCATGTATTAATGCACATCTTGTAAGTTTCTCTGGATAAGAGCATCTGCTAAATGCTTAAAATGTAAATGTAAATGTAAAAAATGCAAATCTAAGAACACAAATCACGGTCTACACATTTGGAACACTGTGGCAGTAACCCAACCCCACAGATGAAACACGTCACAGTTCTGACACGGTGGCTCGGTACACATCCGCATGGTACTGAAACTGCATTACTGAGTTACTGTACCTTTCAGAGGCAGCAGGCTCTGCGGGTTTAGAAGCTTGTTGCACTTTCCACAAAGCCTCCTTTCTCATCATTAGCCCTGTGAGGAATGAGTGAACAACAGCTGTGCTCAAACAAAAACGGCAGCAACACAAAATTAAACCAGTCAGAGCTCAATGGCAGGGGAATTACTACTAACATGATGGTGGTTCTCTGTGGCTCAGTTGGTAGAGCACAGCGTTGGCAACGCTTAGGTTGTGGGTTCAATCCCCACTGGGGCCACATATACTGAAAATGTATGCATTCACTACTGTAAGTCGCTTTGGATAAAAGCGTCTGCTAAATGGCGTATATTATATTATTATTATTATTATTATTATGATTTCAGCACATCTCAAGATGTGAGTTTTAAGATTTGAACATTTCACTATACGTGAAGCATGGGTATCCATCCTGACCTTGGATGGTGTCGACTCTTCCCTTAGCGAACGTGAGCCTCTGGCCCAAACTGTGGAGGCGTTTTTGAGCTGTGTGCATCTCTGCCACCTTATCCTCAAACATCACACTGAATCTGCAGAGAGAGTATGACGGTTTGACTATTATTATAGAGTATTAGGATTTCTATGATTAGGATTGTATATATTTACTAGTCTTCTAACCTTCTATATAATGAATACAATACATGTATACCAGGGGTGTCAAACTCATTCCATCGAGGGCCGAGTGTGTGCAGGTTTCTGTTGCAACCAATGCACTACTCCAGGTGATTTCACTAATTAGCTTCCTTCTTCAACTAAGGAGGGAACCTAATTGAAATCACCTGGTGTTCTGCATTGGTTACAACAGAAACCTGCACACACTCGGCCCTCCATGGAATGAGTTTGACACCTGTGATGTGTACAATATACAGTGGGGAGAACAAGTATTTGATACACTGCCGATTTTGCAGGTTTTCCCACTTACAAAGAATGTAGAGGTCTGTAATTTTTATCATAGGTACACTTCAACTGTGAGAGACAGAATCTAAAACAAAAATCCAGAAAATCACATTGTATGATTTTTTAAGTAATTAATTTGCATTTTATTGCATGAAATAAGTATTTGATACATCAGAAAAACAGAACTTAATATTTGGTACAGAAACCTTTGTTTGCAATTACAGAGATCAGACGTTTCCTGTAGTTCTTGACCAGGTTTGCACACACTGCAGCAGGGATTTTGGCCCACTCCTCCATACAGATCTTCTCCAGATCCTTCTGGTTTCGGGGCTGTCGCTGGGCAACACGGACTTTCAGCTCCCTCCAAAGATTTTCTATTGGGTTCAGGTCTGGAGACTGGCTAGGCCACTCCAGGACCTTGAGATGCTTCTTACGGAGCCACTCCTTAGTTGCCCTGGCTGTGTGTTTCGGGTCGTTGTCATGCTGGAAGACCCAGCCACAACCCATCTTCAATGCTCTTATTGAGGGAAGGAGGTTGTTGGCCAAGATCTCGCGATACATGGCCCCATCCATCCTCCCCTCAATACGGTGCATTCGTCCTGTCCCCTTTGCAGAAAAGCATCCCCAAAGAATGATGTTTCCACCTCCATGCTTCACGGTTGGGATGGTGTTCTTGGGGTTGTACTCATCCTTCTTCTTCCTCCAAACACGGCGAGTGGAGTTTATACCAAAAAGCTCTATTTTGGTCTCATCAGACCACATGACCTTCTCCCATTCCTCCTCTGGATCATCCAGATGGTCATTGGCAAACCTCAGACGGGCCTGGACATGCGCTGGCTTGAGCAGGGGGACCTTGCGTGCGCTGCAGGATTTTAATCCATGACGGCGTAGTGTGTTACTAATGGTTTTCTTTGAGACTGTGGTCCCAGCTCTCTTCAGGTCATTGACCAGGTCCTGCCGTGTAGTTCTGGGCTGATCCCTCACCTTTCTCATGATCATTGATGCCCCACGAGGTGAGATCTTGCATGGAGCCCCAGACCGAGGGAGATTGACCGTCATCTTAAACTTCTTCCATTTTCTAATAATTGCGCCAACAGTTGTTGCCTTCTCACCAAGCTGCTTGCCTATTGTCCTGTAGCCCATCCCAGCCTTGTGCAGGTCTACAATTTTCTCCCTGATGTCCTTAGACAGCTCTTTGGTCTTGCCCATTGTGGAGAGGTTGGAGTCTGATTGATTGAGTGTGTGGAGAGGTGTCTTTTATACAGGTAACGAGTTCAAACAGGTGCAGTTAATACAGGTAATGAGTGGAGAATAGGAGGGCTTCTTAAAGAAAAACTAACAGGTCTGTGAGAGACGGAATTCTTACTGGTTGGTAGGTGATCAAATACTTATTTCATGCAATAAAATGCAAATTAATTATTTAAAAATCATACAATGTGATTTTCTGGATTTTTGTTTTAGATTCCGTCTCTCACAGTTGAAGTGTACCTATGATACAAATTACAGACCTCTACATGCTTTGTAAGTGGGAAAACCTGCAAAATCGGCAGTGTATCAAATACTTGTTCTCCCCACTGTATAATGTCATACCACTGTCATGACAACTGTCAAAAGGTCTTATGGTGTTTATGACATGTTATGAAGCACATATGACATGGTCACGAAGGTATTATAAGCAAAGTGTCCAAAAAAAAAAAAGTGTTGCCAAGTGCTTTATAGGCGTGGCTGTTTAAGATTCGCTCTTGTCATTTTTCTCTATTGCATTATGGGAAGGGTTTCAGCCTGGGCTAACTGTATGGAGTGGCGGGTGGGGGGGGAAAACAGGGAGCTGAAACCATCTTTGGTAAGAGTCACAGGAAGTGTACCTGTGAACAGCCGTGGTCACAGCGTTCAGGGCAGAGCCTGCCTCCTGGCTCAATACCCTTTGCTTCTCATTTTCGGCCAGGGTCCGAGACAGCTCCTGCTGCACAGTCTGAAACAACGTGCACGGTTAACGTCAGAGGTGCCCCCACAGAGTGTGGAAGAGTAAACCCACCCCTCCACACGCCATTGCACAGGCGTGGCGGGTCACCGTGTCAACAATCATCATCCGCCATTCAGTCAGAACCCAACGATGGCCTATTCACTCGTAAAAACTGCTGCAAATATTATTGCAGAGCCTATTGCCTCTATTTTTAATTTAAGTTTATGTTCAAATATCATACCGAGTACCTGGAAATCAGCCATGGTTCTCCCTTTATTAAAGGGTGGAGACTCGTCTGATCTAAATAATTACCGTCCCATTTCCAGACTGTCTGTTCTGGCCAAAGTATTTGAATCCCTTGTAAATGACCAATTAAAGCAGTTTCTATCTGAAAATAATATCCTCAGTGAATCACAATCAGGCTTTAGATCAGGCCATAGTACTATAACAGCGACTATGCTAGTTACTAATGATATAATCAATTCTCTAGATAGTAAACAGCACTGTGCGGCTCTATTTGTTGATTTGTCTAAGGCCTTTGACTCTGTAGATCATGAACTGCTATTACAGAGATTGAGATTTATAGGCCTTGGTGAAATGGCTCTAAATTGGTTTAAGAACTATCTATCTGAAAGAACGCAGTGTGTCTCGGTAGAAAACTATACCTCAGCCTCACTTACAGTAAACAAAGGTGTTCCCCAAGGATCTATTCTAGCCCCTATTTTATTTTCCATTTTTATTAATGACCTGGGCCTTGGAATAAATCCAGCCAAAATACATTTGTACGCCGATGATACAATCATCTACACAATGGCGCCCTCTTTGAATCAAGCCATAGAGCTCCTGCAGGCTGCTTTCCAATCATTGCAGCTTTCACTGTTCAAATTAAAACTGGTTCTAAATTCTAAAAAGACCAAATATATGACCTTCACTCGCTCTCGTTCCAAAACAGCCGACTCCACCATCTTGACATTAGAAGGTATATGTATAGAAAGAGTCACCTCTTACAAATATCTAGGCATATGGCTTGATGAAAAGTTGGCTTTTAATGTGCATGTTGACAATTTGTTGAAAAAGCTTAGACCTAAACTAGGCTTTTCTTTCGTCCTAAAAATGTTTTCCGTTTGAAGCCAGAAAGAAAATTGTGCAATGCTCATTTCTAACTGTTTTAGATTATGGTGATGTGATTTACATGCATGCAACGTCATCTTTACTCAAAAACTTGATTCTGCATATCACGCTGCATTACGTTTTGTAACCAGTGCAGGCTCATGCACTCACCATTGTATTTTATATGAATCTTTAGGCTGGTCCTCTCTATACCAGAGGAGAAAAATTCACATGTTATTATTTATTTTTAAGACATTGTTAGGAAAACTACCTACTTATATCTCCAGCCTTTTATCCTATCATACCAGCAACTATAGCACCAGATCTTCTAACCGGCTTCCTCTAAACGTCCCCAGGGTGTACTCAGAGCTTGGTAAAACCGCCTTCTCCTTCCATGCACCTTGGGCATGGAATGAGCTGCAAAATACCCTTAACTTAGAAGCACTCACTTCCTTGTATTCCTTTAAAGGTCTTCTACAAACTGCTCTGAAGGAAAAATGTTGCTGTTTTATGTAACCTTGACTTGAGATGGACCGTGTTACGGATAACGACTCGCTGAGCAATTTTTTTACCATCGCTGGTATCGTCTGTATTGCCTTTTCCCTTGTGCAACTTTTATGTATTGTATGTGTTCATGTGAAATTGTTTATGTGAAACTTTTAATTTTTTTCTATTTTTATGTGTTAACTGCTGCTGCCATCTTGACCAGGACTCCCTGGAAGAAGAGATCTTGTATCTCAATGGGACCTTCCTGTATAAATAAAGGATAAATAAAAAATAAAAAATAAATAAAGTAATGCTTGGGTTTATAACATTATATATATAACACAAATGTCAACCAAAAAAAATAAAAAATAAGTTCCACTTGGGAGCCACTGTGTGGCGCTGTTTCGAAACTTTAGTCAACCTCTGTTGTTGTTTTGTTTTTTCCTCTACATTAACATTTGAGCCATTATCCAGAGCGATTTACACAGCTTACATTTCTTTACGTACAATCCATTTATACAGCTGTACGTTTAGCTCAAGGGTACAACAGCAGTGCCCCCACCTGGGAATTGAACCTGCAACCTGAGTTACAAGCCCAGCTCCCTAACCATTATACCACACTGCCAGCCAGTGTAGTAGGTTAGGTTATTGAGGTTATTTGTCATTGGCTGTTGCAAGTCCCTCGTTGCTGGTGAAACCGCAGTGAACGAGAAACTGCAACACTTTCATTCAACGTTTGTTTTTCGGTGAATGTCGGTGGTTTACTCAGTCTCCTCAAAAGGTGTCTACTCGGCGAACACTTGAGGAATTCAAAACTGTTTAATATACAAATATTCATATTTTGTGCATTTCTCAAGTTAAAGCACAAAAGAATATCAGCAACAATTTTTTCATTGTTATTTAGATGACCAAAATATCCCATTTCTTTTCATATGCATTACATGTGCAAGCCAACAGGATAAAGGAGCAAATAATGGAGCTAATTATCTCATAAAGAGCAGAGGTAAGGCCAGCATACACACAACCCTCTATGGCACTGAGTTTGAGACCCCAGCACACACAGGGCCCTCTAAGGCACTGAGTTTGAGACCCCTGCATACACACACAACCCTCTATGGCACTGAGTTTCAGACCCCTGCATACACAGGGCCCTCTATGGCTCTGAGTTTGAGAACCCTGCACACACACAACCCTCTATGGCTCTGAGTTTGAGACCCCTGCACACACACGGCCCTCTAAGGCACTGAGTTTCAGACCCCTGCATACACAGGGCCCTCTATGGCTCTGAGTTTGAGAACCCTGCATACACACAACCCTCTATGGCTCTGAGTTTGAGACCCCTGCACACACAGGGCCCTCTATGGCTCTGAGTTTGAGACCCCTGCACACACAGGGCCCTCTATGGCTCTGAGTTTGAGACCCCTGCATACACACGGCCCTCCATGGCACTGAGTTTGAGAACCCTGTACACACACGGCCCTCTACAGTACTGAGTTTGAGACCCCTGCACACACAGGGCCCTCCACCCCTCACCTCTCTCCCCACTCTCTCCAGATCGAGCTCTGCGATCCGGTCTTGTAGGCTGTGCTGGAACACGCTGGCCTGATTGGTCTGCGTCTTCACCTCCTGCTCCAGCGCGGAGATCTGAACACACAAAACGTACATTTTCACAACACCAGGCAACGGTGCGAATCAATTTTGAGGGGGACAGAAATCCAACCTTAAAAAAAAACTTTTCACCATTTTAAAACGTTGTGTGTGTTCTACTTAAAGCCTGGTACACACTACAGCAGGGGTGTCCAATCTTATCCGAGAAGGGCCGGTGTGGGTGCAGGCTTTTGTTCTAACCCAGAACTAAAAAGCCTGATTCAACTAATCCACCAATCGTGGTCTTCAATCGAGGCCTTAATTTGTTGAATCAGGTGTGTTAGTGCTGGGCTACAACAAAAGCCTGCACCCACACTGGCCCTTCTCGGATAAGATTGGACATCCCTGCACATCCCCAAAAAATAAAATAAAATCACCACAGAGTTTACAAGCCAGTGAAGGTGACGCACACAGTGACTGGCCAACAGCAGAGTCTTCGGTGATACGCCGCGCGGGTTTTAAAAACAGGTGAACGACGTAGCGCCAACGTGGGTCAACTCAACTCACAGATTGATGAACTGCATTTGAAGTTTGCTTCGGTTACTCAGTGGACTCGAGGACAGCAGTGTAGTGTAATGGTTAGGGAGCTGGGCTTGTAACTCTGAGGTTGCAGGTTCAACTCCCAGGTGGGGCACTGCCGTTGTACCCTTGGGCAAGGTACTTAACCTGAATTGCTTCAGTAAAATATCCAGCTGTATAAATGGATTGTATGTAAAGAAATGTAAACTGTGTAAGTCGCTCTGGATAAGAGTGTCTGCTAAATGCCTAAAATGTAAAATGTACTCACCGTAGCGAGAAACTTCGATCTCTCCCCTCGTAGCTCGATGTCCTTTGAGCGCAGCTGCACCAACGAGATAAAAACCTTCTCCCTCCAGAGACGGAGGACTTCGCTGCCTTTCGAGCCGGCTTTCAGAAGCGGATCTGACAGGATCTGAGGGAGAGAGGGAGAGAGGGAGAGAGGGAGATAGCCATTAATCCACCAAACAAAATGGCAACCGGGGTGGTTTTTGTGAGGAGATAAAACAAATGCATTTTACATTTACATTTTAGGCATTTAGCAGACGCTCTTATCCAGAGAGACTTACACAGTTTACATTTCTTTACATACAATCCATTTATACAGCTGGATATTTTACTGAAGTAATTCAGGTTAAGTACCTTGCTCAAGGGTACAACAGCAGTGCCCCACCTGGGAATTGAACCTGCAATTGAACAATTTAACCCCAGTTCCTTAACCATTATGCTAACACTGCCGCCTGGATGCTGGGACTATGCTGTTAGAGAAATACATTTGTGAACAAATTGTTGACGGGCTACGGGAAAGAGGACATCGACCAGTCTAACAAACCGATGTTGTTGTTTTTAGAGCGTAGTGCTGGAAAAATATAACAATATTTGAAATATCTACCTTGTCTCCCATCTCCTTCTCCTGTATGGACAGTATGTCACTCAGAGAGTTCAGTCTTACAGTCAAAAGCTCCACAGTCACCTGCAGGGCCTGTTTCTCACTCTCCAGCTTCTACAAAAGGTGAAACAATTTGTAGGGTGAAACAGGGATCTAAAAATTTTTCTATTTATTTTGTTTCAGATTTTTTCCCCACCATTTTCTCCCAGTTTAGTAGCCAATTGCACCCTCTTTTCATGTCAACTATCCCCCCTCCTCGTACTATGAGCCCGCTGCCACAGCTCTGGGACAGGCAGTGACAAAGGTGATGAGCCGTCTCCTCCGAGACGGCACTCGCCAAGCCGTCGACTGTAACTCCGGTACACACAGAGCCACTCCTATACGCAGCGAACTCATGCCGGCTTCCCTCTCCCCTCCCCCTGGGGCGGACAGCCAATCGCCGCACCCGAACGGGACTCCTGGCCAGAGCCGGGTTGCCAACCTGCAACCTGCACTCTGGGCAAGTGCCTTCACCGTTGTGCCACCGGGGGGCTCTGGTATTTAAATTTAAAAACATTTAAGATTTTTTCCCGTTTTTTCTCCCAATTTAGTAGCCAATTACACCCTCTATTTATTTAGATTTACCCTCCCCACACGAGTCCGTCGCTCGTCTCCAAGAGGAAAACTAATTCTCCGAGGGCAGCGAACTCTGCTTCCTTCGAGATGGAATTTGCCCACCCATGTTCTGGAGACTACTTACATGCTTCACGGCGGACCCGAGCTGGCTCACCCTCCCCCCCTCCCCATGGGGTGGACAGCCAAATGCCACCCCCGAGCGGGGCTGGTGAACAGGGCCGGTCTGGAAGAGACAGGGTTTCGAACCCCATCCCTGACAAGCAGGGCACTGTATCGGACCAGCCAAAATACGCTGCGTGCATCCATGCGTTTTGATGGCAATTGGGGTTTGTGTAAATAGAAAAGGCCAGTATCTACCTGAACTGTGTCACTCAGTTTCTCCTCCTCTTGTCTCTCTGGAGCGAGCTGGCCAATGTAATTCCTCAGTCTCTGCAGTGTCGTGGACTGAGTCTCGTACGCATTTCCTACTTGACTGCAAATAAAAATGAATAAATAATTAATTACCAGTCAACAAACAAGATAATAATAATAATAATAATATATGCCATTTAGTTTTATCCAAAGAGACAGTATTTGCAAATTTTCAGTTTTGTGGCCACAAGTGGCCACAAGATAACCTAAACGATTTCATGTTTTAAAAGAGATTTAAAAGTTTTGGGCGACTCAAGAACAAGAACAGTTTGAGTTTTTGGAGAGGTTTTAGGAACACACACACACACAATAGGAATACACACACATTATCCATGTAACACAAGGTAATTGGAATTTGTCACACACACATATCACACACACACATACACACACACACACACACACACACACACACACACACACACACACACACACACACACACACACACACACACACACACACACACACACACACACAGGCCACTATACATATGTATTCCATCAGAGAGGTCTGAGCGCAGGGTCAGCCATAGTACGGTGCCCCTGGAGCAGTTTTAGGGGTTCAGTGCCTTGCTCAAGGGCACTTCGGCAGTGCCCCAGGAAGTGAACTAGCATCCCTCCGGTTTCCAGTTTATTGTTTTTTCATTGGCCTTGGTTGATTTGATCATTGGTACAACCCACAGTGAGCGATGGCTGGATTCAAACCCACAACCCCCTGGATTAGTGGCTCAGCGGTTTTGTGTTGTTCGCCACGGGGCAGGGTTTTGCAGCAAGGTAAAAACATGGACACGGTTGTCGTTCTGGTGATTATTTCATTTATTTATTCGTTTATTTGAAAGGGACAAGCACAGAGAACATTGACAGCCGCAGAAGCAGTGGCTGATGCGCTGTGCATGTGTATGTAGCCGAAGCTCATTTCCAACACCAGTCCCTTGATGGGCATTGATAGCTCAATCAATAAATAAAATGACATTGTTACAGTTTAAAATCAGTGCATACAATGACCGAAAACAACAGCAGCAACAACAACAACAACACACACGGCACAACAAAAACAACAAACAAACACACCAAAAAATAAACAAAGAAACATTCAGAACGACCGAGAGTTACGTGATAAATACCTTAGCTCTTCTGTCAGCCTGTCCCTCTCCTCAGACGCTTGCTGTAAACTCCTCTCCAGGCCGGCGATCTCCTGCGTGGCGTGGCTCAGTTTGTCCTGCAGGGCGGCGCTGGTCTGCCGGAGAGCAGACACCTCCGCACGGTGCTCCGTGGACAGCTGCTGCAACTAGAGACATGGACAGCCCTTTCAAAATATATACTTACAAGGCTACAATACCAAAATATAACAAACAAACAAAGTAAAAATCATACGAGAGCATACGAATCATTACGAGAACAGGCTGTTTGGCCCGTCCATGCTTGTGTAAACATAGGGCACTGTCCTATTTTCTTTTCCACAAATGTTGCTTTCAATTTGCGCTACAATCAGGACAGTATTTAGCACAAGTTAAATCAGATGATATTCTTTTTTTAAATGGGTCAAATATCTGACATCTGCCCCCACTGTTTCTGGTGGTTGTGTGTGGCTCAGTGGGTAGAGCATGGCGCTGACAACGCTCAGGTTGTGGGTTCGATTCCCATTGGGGCCCACATTAAATGCCCTTGAGGTCTCTTAAGCCTCAAGAGCCTCAAGGACTACTTATTTTTCTCTGTATCCCACCATTTTCCAGGAGTTCATCTCGATCGCCTTTTAAGGGGTCAGGGAATAATTTTCCAGTTTTCCACATTGGCTCTAATGGTTTGATTCCCTCTGGAAAATGTCAATTGTGAAGCGCTGTGTGACAACCTGTTTGTAAATGGCGCTATACAAAAATAAAGATTGATTGATTGATTGATTGATAAACTGAAAAATGTATGCATTCACTACTGTAAGTCGCTTTGGATAAAAGCGTCTGCTACATGGCGTGTATATATTACAGTTTGAATGCTGAGAGCGTCTAAGCTTTTTGGACCAAAAGGTTCAGGGCACACCTCCGTTTGCAGGTTCCTCTGCGTCTCCCGAAGCCTCTCCACCTCCAGCCTGCAGGACTCCTCGGTCTCTCTCTCTCTCTCTGCGTCCCTCCTCTGCACCTCCAGCCTGGCCCTCTCCGCCTCTCTGGCCAGACCCTCCTCCTGCCTCTTTATCCTCTCCAGCTACAGATTCAGAACACCACGCACCGAGGATCAAATGCATGCCGGTGAACCAACGACCAAAATAGTGAAATGGGAGAAACTCGACGCACACAGAAATTAAAAACATTTCCAGAAGTTTGTTCTTTTTTAGGGAGCCTATTGTAACATCTGGCCAGGGACTACAGATGTAAACTAGCCTTTTGGCTAACTCTGGCATATTTACAGAAGTGTTCATTAATATGCATTGTCCCTGCAAAATGAAATAAAAATAAAAATGGGTGGATTTTCGGTCGTGGTTCGAAACCCGACTGTGCCAGACCGGCCCTGGCGGGGGAGCCCCGATCAGGGGGCGGCGTTTGGCTGTCCGCCCCGGGGAGGGGGAGGGTGAGCCGGCACAAACTCGCTGGGAAGCGCGTAAGGGTGTCTCCAAAAAACGTGGGGGGGGCGAGCGAATTCCGTCTCGAATGAAGTGGAGTTCGCTGCCCTCTGAGAATTAGCTTGCCTCATAGAGATGGGTGGCGGGTTCGTTCGTGTGGGGAGGGCACATCGAAATAAAATAGGTGGTATAATTGGCCACTAAATTGGGAGAAAAAATCTTAAACACATTTTGTTTTCAATAAAGAAGGCTGGATTCAGGCTGACCTCGAGACCGAGTCGTTCCTGCTCGGACCTGCTCTGACCCAGCTCCGCCCGGGCGTGGCCGAGCTCAGTCTGGCTTCGGCACACTTCGGCCCGCAGCTCCTCCAGTTCGTCGTTTTCCTACCGTGGTGGATTGGAGAGAAGTCTTCATGAAGTAAAATTTTTTATTAAGTCTTTTGTTGATTTCTTAAAAAGGCAGGAGTCTGCTCACCACACACGCACGCTTTAGCCCCCCTGTCTTTCATCTCAGCCCCCTGAAAATGTTTAGTCATTCTTTTCTAAAAACCTTTTTTACTTTATATCTATTTTTTTAAAATACCACAGATAGAGGGAGAGTGGTATTTCAATTTTGAGAGCAACCACCATTGTGGTGTTTTTGTTTTGAGGAATGCAACAGTAAATTAATTTAAAATTGAGGCTTGTGCTTTGCATGTGTACACCTCACATTTTCATTGGGGGCTTTACCCCCTAAAGGTCAAATCCTAGAATCGCCCCTGGTTTCCAGTAAGATTAAGATGGATGAAAAAATGAATATTAATTTATATATTGTAATTAACTGTCCTTACAAACTTGTACCTGCTCAGTGTGTGGTCTCTCTTTTGAATGTCCTCCCTCTGTTGGCCTGTGGCCTCCTTCAGTGCGTCCACTTGCCCTCTCAGCCTCTCCACTTCCGCCCTCAGTCTGTCTGTGTCCAGCCTCCTCTCCGAATCGAAGCAGCATTTGGATGACCGGTCACCTCTGTCTCCAGACCTGAGAAGGAAATTAAAAACATGGGCAATTAAACAAATAAATTATACAATTAAAAATGAGGCCTCCTGCATGGTCCAGTGTTTTCAATGTTCGACGCTGGCCACAGCAACCAGGGTTTGATTCCACCGGCCGCACCAGAGTCGGCTCTGGCTGGGAGTGCCACTAGGGGCAGCAATTGGCTATCCGCCCCCAGGGAGGAGGGGAGGGAAGCAGACAGGTTTGCGGTCCAGGGCATGGCGGGTGCCGTCTCAGAGGAGACGATACCTCGCCCTCGTTACTCTCAGGGCCGGCAGCGAACTCACATTAGGGGGTTGATTTGAAAATAGCGGGTGTAATTGGCTACCAAAATGGGGAAAAACTGATCAATAAACATGAATATAGCCACAAAGTAGGGTTCTAAGCAGAAAACAGTCTTCTACTTTAAGAGAGTTTCAATTGTGGTGCTCAGAGACAATGCAACTTTACCAGAGGGTCACACCACACAAATACAATTGTCATAAAAATAAAAAACATGACATACCCCGTGTCATTACATTTTACATTTTTTTTCCCCATTTTTCTCCCAGGCATTTAGCAGATTTCAATTCTCTATTTCCAGAGCAACTCTTCACAGTTTTACATTTTTTCCTCGACACACAATCCATTTATACAGCTGGATATTTTACTGAAGCCAGCCA
Source organism: Aldrovandia affinis (assembly GCA_029706075.1). Classification (NCBI taxonomy): domain Eukaryota; kingdom Metazoa; phylum Chordata; class Actinopteri; order Notacanthiformes; family Halosauridae; genus Aldrovandia; species Aldrovandia affinis. Next base: position 409,593 of record JAINUG010000288.1, on the reverse strand, counting down.
AAGTTCAGGTTAAGTACCTTGCCACAGTTTACATTTACAGCTGGATATTTTACAACAGCAGTGCACCTCCACCTGGGAATTGAACCTGCAACCTCTGAGTCACAAGCCCAGTTCCCCTAACCAGTACACTACACTGCCAGCCTTAGCACTGCAGCCTCTGGATAAGAGCGTCTGCCAAATGCTTTAAATGCCAATGTAGTGGCCTTGTGGCCGCAGGCCTCGATATGCCAGCCAGCCAGCCAGCCATGAAAATGAATGAATAATAACTTGTGTCAAACCATTATTAGCTGGCATTGCATAAAAGCACGTGATTGGTGCATGCTCTCCACACTGAGTGGCAGTTTTACCTCATCCCAGAGGTGAGCTCGTCGCGTGGGTCGTGAGTCCACGCGCTTGAGCTATTGCCGCACAGCTCCTGCAACCTCTGATTCGTTCTGCGCAGTTCCAGTATTTCTTGTTTCGCCTGGTCGATAACTAGCCACGGGTTGGCATTCCCCACGTCCACGGGAGTTTCCTGGGCGGGCATAACCCAAGTCATCGGTGGTCCCCGGCCAACTGCTGTCGGTGCCGTCATTCCCGCTGACGTGTTCGGTCGGGTCGGGCACGAAGTGAAATGGGAGGGGGCATCAAGCTGGTTTGGGTTGCCTCTGCAACAGAGGATCGTACAATAGCGTTTAGTCGATTAACGCTGTACTGTATTGTATTGTATTGTATTGTAATTTTTATTACACTATTTCTTTTCTAAGCTCTTGTTACTGTTTTGGTTGTATGTTGACACCGTTGCACTAAGGCAAATTCCTTGTACATCGTACTTGGCGAATAAATCATTCTGATTCTGATTCTGATTCTGATTAACGATTACATAACCTAACATATGCCATTTAGCAGACGCTTTTATCCAAAGCGACGTGTTACAGTAGTGAATTCATACATTTTTTTCAGTATATGTGGTCTCAGTGGGAATTGAACCCACAACCTAAGCGCTGCCAACGCTGTGCTCTACCTACTGAGCCACACAGAACCACGATTAAATGCATATTTGAAATTTGCGTTTAAAATCTGTATTGCACGAGAATATACATTACGCAAATACATCACAGCATGGTAAGCGAATTCGTAAGCTCTAGTAGTTTGTTAACGTCACCTACGGTACTGTTACTGCCTTGACGCCTGTTCTAACGGAATTCCCATGAAATATTACCTAGCTAGCGAAATTGTTTCAGCGCTGCTGGTGAATTCAGAGATCGCTAACATAACCCTTGTAATAGATAGCTAAGTTAATTTGCGCTAATAACACAGCCACCTTGCACATTTCCACGTTCATGATAATCAGCTAGCTAACAAAAACAGCACACTATCAGATATCTGTAGCTAGCTCATTCGTTAGCTAAACAAACAAAGACAACAAACCTTACTACATGGCTAGTTAGCGAAACGGCGATGGAGTCTAAACAGGTAACGACAGTGGGTTCGTTAGAATGGCGAGGGTGACACCGCAAACCGGACAGCAAATGCAACCGGCTGGCTAGCTACATACCCATTGACTGATTACTTCCCAAACCCGATGACACAAAATCAGCAGGGGCGTTCAACCTCTCCATGCTCGCTGGCGAACTTGAATCAGTTAGAACAACGGACCTTTTCCATTGGTAACTAAGCCAGACAGCGTTGGGTAGCGTAACTTCACGCCCTGGTTACATCTCTGTTGATAGCGCACTGTATCGCGCTTTGTTTTGAACGGATCATCGCGCTAGAGCTGCTACGTACTTCCTGTTTAGGTTATCCAATCACGGGGTGTGTTCTTCTCCTTCTTCTTCTGTGGGTTTTAACGGCGGTTAGCATCCAAATTGTTGCTTTACCGCCACCTTCTGATTACCTCCATCAACTGCTTCTCTACTAGAGTCTTTTGATTAGTCCAGTTTCTTTAAGAAAACTGAACAACACCTTTCTCCCCTGCACTTCTCCCACACAACCCACAACGAGGTGTGTTCTTGTCACACAGACCATACATATAAAAACATAGATGCAGAATTGGTTGCTGTTGTAAGTTGCAGAGATGCGTCTGCACGGCCGCCATATTGGCGCGGGCAAGATCCGCGTCTAAACAAACGCAAGTGTATTGAGAGATGCAGACTTCCCCTGTTCAAATCTTATTGTCACTCAGTTAATTCTCAACCAACTTTCGTGATTTGAAGAATTCTGGCTTAATATGCAGGTTACTTTACTTTCAAATGTCATAATCGTTGAGTTTCCTCAACAATCTTCAGCAGAACCTTAGAAAGTGCGAGATCTGGGAAAAATAGGGTTACTATCTAGCCATGACCACTATATGCCCCTCTTCCAGAGGACGGTCACCTGTGCTTGCGTAGAGATGCGAGATGCGATGGGCATGACGGGACTCTTCAGGGCCCTTCGGCTGTGTTTTAGGTTTGGGTTACGGTTAGGGTTAGGGTTATGGTTATGGTTACGGTGCAGTAAGCTTCAGATGAAGCGATGCGTGAAAACACATCTGAAAGGCCCTGAAGAGTCCCGTCATGCCCACTGTAAAATCAAAACAAACCTACAGGCCAATCGCATCTCGCATCTTGATGGAAGTGCAGGTGGCCGTCCTCTGGAAGAGGGGCATCTCGCCTCTACCCATTTTGAGGTTCTGAGCATTTCACGTGAGGTCCAATCAGCAGGTCCAATGACCGTTGTATCATCCAGATCCTATACAATCTCAACAAAAATGTTTTCAACGTAAAATAAATACAAGTTACTCACAACACATATACTCTATGTGCATCTATAAAGTACAATTCCTAAATTCGCTCTGCATACCAAATTATTGACATCAAAATGATGCCAAGTTGCAACTAAACTTTCATCAATATATTTCACAGAAGCTAAACAAGCGCTTCTCCAAAGCAATACTTCCCATAATTTTCTACATTCGTTTAAGTGACTTGGTCCGTATTACGACACACTACTCAATCCCAAATTATGCATATGTTAATGTCAGTGCTTAATTTGTAAAATAAGACATGCCGGGGCTCAACTCGCCTCCCCTAACCACACACCACATGCCCGCCCGCGGAGGGAAAAAGAGTAAACTTTTCCTACTTCTGTGTCGCTGCATTTCTGTCCCTCCCTCTGGTCTAATGGTAACTTTCCAGTGGTGGAGCAACAAGGGTTAAAAACAGGAGCGATGATATGGTTGCTGTTTTTAAATACGCGCTTGTTGGCCTGCAGGTTAGATTCATTTGTGAGAAACCTCTCTCGCACTCTGCGCTGAAAATTGCTACGGTGTTAACAGAGATCCTTCAAGGGCTGTAATTTGTTCTCCTGATGTCTCTTGTGAAAACTCTGAAAGCACGATTTGTTTCTCGGCTGTTAAGTCTGTTAAAATACACGTTGTTGTCGCACTTTAGATATTTATGAGCCTGGGGCTCTGATTCTGATTATGACATTTGCCGCAGCCCCGGCACAAATTCAGCAATTATTTCGTAATAGCGTATATTGATAGCTTGTGATCGGACAAGTTACGTATGACCTAATTACATAAGGTTCTACCTTTTTCATTCAAATTAAAAGGTACCTCTCGTCGCATTCAACTCCTTCAGAGCCACTGTCCATATTGTCATCATTTATAGGATTGCGTGATGAATTGTCTCATCGTGAGTTTCAAGGTACAGCTTTTGGAAACCTACTATCACCATTAGGCACATTTAAAGGAAAATAAACACACTTAAGCCTTAAATAAATACATGCATGATAGCTGACGCTTAGGTTGATACATTTGTAGATTTTTATTACTTTCTGTTTGCAAGCTACTGGTTTTGACATTTTCATCAGTAACAACACATTTAGTAAACAACAGTCACATTTCTTGCCAATGTAGCATTGTCCACCTACGAGCAATAAATGACGATTTGCGTTCTCCTCAATTACATAAATCAAGAATGGTTCGCAAACACATTCGCAACAACCGGCTAAGCGGGACTCTCTTAAATCGCGTATACCAAAATAAAACAAGTATACACGATCATACTAGCTAGGCCTTCGAGATCTTGTCGCTGCAGTGCTGGTTGTCGTAGTAACACGGGTGCGTCCTGCACAGAGCCTACGGATCAGCCTTCGACCATTCTCCTCAGCACGGCGCCAAAGCCGCCTTTAGCGATCTGCAGCGGCGTCTTCTCCTCCTTGTTCTCGATGTAGATGCTGGCGCGGTGCTCCACCAGGAGCTTCGCTGCTTCCACGCGCTCCTCGTCACAGGCCAGGTGACTAAGGGAAACATTCGCAGTATCGCACAACCTTACTCACAGTAAATAAAGCACACTAAATTCTGAGAATCTAAACATTGAGGCTCTGAAACCGTAAACTACCAAATATTTTTTGTCAATATTTGAATACATATTTGGCTAATTTTGGCCCAGTTTATTACTTAATCTCAAGATTATATCCGCAGTAAAAATACTTTTCCATTTTTAGTTTTTGACATAAGGAAATAATTAAGGGTCTCGAAGTCCCAAGGTATCGGGGCCATTGCGCACATCCAACATTGGTGTTTGTGGATTTTACATGGGTACCAAAACACATACTGCATACAGTCAAGGCAGTGTAGTGTAATGGTTAGGGGAACTGGGCTTGCAACTCAGATGTTGCTGGTTCGATTCCCAGGTGGGGCACTGCCGTTGTACCCTTGAGCAAGGTGCTTAACCTGATAAGTAAAATATCCAGCTGTATAAATGGGTTGAATGTAAACTGTGTAAGTCGCTCTGGATAAGAGCGTCTGCTAAATGCCTAAAATGTAAATGTAAAATGTAATGTCATGGGGTTATTTATTTATTTTTATGACAATTGTATTTGTGTGGTGTGACCCTCTGGTAAAGTTGCTAAATGCTAAATGTCAAATGTAATATTAAAATGACAATGCTAGAATTGTGCGACGCTCCGGAACTTACAGTGCCGTGTTTCCCTCCGAATCCTGGATGTTAGTGGAGGCGCTGTGGCTCAGGAGAAGCTGGATCAGTCGGACATTGCCTTTGGCCGCAGCTCGGTGTAAGGGGGTGGACTCCAGTTTGTCCGTGATGTTGGGGTCTGCTCCGTTCTCCAACAACATAAGAGCGATCTGTTGGGTGAAGACAAGTGGGTCTTGGGGGTCTGCTGGATTACTACACAAATCATATCAACTGTCACTCCCTATACCCCAGTCAGACCCCTCCCCTCCGCTCCGCCTCCTCTGGCAAACTGACTGTTCCATCCCTCCGGGCGCCCGGCAGCTGCTCCTCGCGGTCTCGCCTCTTCTCTATGCCCTTCCGCAATTGGTCAGGACGATCTTCCGCAAGAGACTCAAAACCCACCCTTTCAGACTCCACTACCACTGAATTCTGTACATCTAGCCAACTGTCATCACCATTGCCTACTTGTTTATACTTTTTGTATATGTATACTTGTTTACTCGTAAAAAGATATACAATAAATTAACTACTAACCTTTTCCTTCCCAGTGTTACAGGTATAGTATGCAGCTGCCAACAACGATGTCTATCACAGTATTACTGCACTGATCTCTTGCGCGAATAATGATTGTTCTTACCATGTATTAATGCACATCTAGTAAGTCGCTCTGTGTAGTGTGCTCACCTCGTATCGGTCTTTGGACGCAGCGTAGTGCAGAGGTGTGCAGCCGTTGTGGTTGACTGAGTTGGTCTGGGCTCCCTTGGCGATCAGGGCCCTCACGATCTCTTCTCTCCCTGCAGAGGCCGCGATGTGCAGCGGGCTCCAGGATGCCTTCATTAACAAAACGAGAAAAAATCCCAGAAGCTGTATGTACGCACAATGCCCGCCAAAACATGAACAAGTCGTTCATTTTTTAGCAATCTAATACTTTAAATCTTTTATTTTTCTTCTTCTTCACATGCTAATTTTGATCTGAATACATTGCGTTTTCTGAATCACCCTCTGTAGCATTTTTCTGCCTTTCATGCGTATGGAGTTTTGTGTGATATCTGTAACGTTATCTGTGACTTGGTGTTCCAAAGTAACGACACAAAAAAGATGGGTTGTTTACATTTTTTACCATTTAAAGGTCTTAACAATAAGTATTTAGTAAAATCACTACATATTTTCTTAAAATTATTATTCAATATCTTGCTTTTCCAGATTTCACCCCCACATTCAATTAAGAAATTGCACCCATTCAACAATTATTGAGGCAAGACAAAAAATTAATACCGTACTGAATGTATGAGGTACAACAAGCTGTCATCTGAAACAATCCTGCCCAATTTGAGTATTGATATTGCTTGCCTAGCCAGCTAGTATTGCTGACAGTGGATTGGGCTAGCTAACTAGCTGGCTGCCTGGCTAGGCAATTGTTAGGCAATTTTGAGAACGACGTGTCCCAATTCTCCATCTCCACCCTCTCTCCTTCATGTGAGGCTACCGAAGCAAATGTTCTGGTGACATCACACCCTGAGTGGGGCCAGATGAGAAGGTGAATGTAAAACGTAAAAACGTAAAACGTAAACGTAACGTAAAACGTGAACAGTGGGGAGGAGAGAGGGCAAGAGATTCCAAATGTTGCTTTGGGACAAACTCACTCCACCCAATTTGGCTGTGTTATCTTTCTAGAAGATGCGCCATCTTTCTAAGATACGTGTTGTCTACAGCTGCGTAATTTTTAATTAATTACATCTCAATTTTATTTAGAGACAATGTAGGTATAGAAAATCAGATGGTGTGTCATTATTAATGCGCACGCTTTGCATGCAATATTTTAACCGTTTGTTTCATCGGTCAGCAGGTGGTTTTCAGCGATTGTGGCCAGCATGCAGTTCTGGAAAGGAACAAGTGATAGGAGAGGTGCATACAGCTACCCTAAGTGTTATGATTCAGCCTACTGCAAGGTGTACCTGTATTTCATTAAGAGTAGCCTACATCATTTCTTGAATTTGCTATTCTCTTCGCTGCAGGGCAGAACCTATAACCCCCCGCTCCGCCTCCTCTGGCAAACTGACTGTCCCATCCCTCCGGGCTCCCAGCAGCCGCTCCTCGCGGTCTCGCCTCTTCTCTGTCCTGACCCCTCGCTGGCGGAACAACCTCCCGCAATCGCTCAGGACCGCGGAATCACTTGCAATCTTCCGCAAGAGACTCAAAACCCACCTCTTCAGACTCCACTACCACTGAATTTGGTACATCTAGCCAATTGTCATCACCACTGCCTCGTTGTTCAATACTTTTTGTATATGTATCCTTGTTTACTCGTAAAAAAAGATATAATTTACTAGCCTTTTCCTTCCCAGTGTTACAGGTATGGTACGCAGCTGCCTACAACGATGTCTATCGCTGTATTCCTGCACTGATCTCTTGCACGAACTATGATTGTTCTACCATGTATTAATGCACATCTTGTAAGTCGCTCTGGATAAGAGCGTCTGCTAAATGCTTAAAATGTAAAATATAAATGTAAATAACTACTGGTTAATACTGTGCACAGCTGGTCACCGCAAATGCCCGCATTTCATATGGAATATAGCTTACCGTTTAAGCTTTTTACCATTTTGTGCGTGATAAACACCTTTACTACAGACACATAAACAGACGTGTACAAGATTTAGACTCACGTCATCTTCGAGATTAATCTCAACTCCGAGGTCCAGCAGGAATTGCACTATGTCATTGTGGCCGGCCGAACACGCCCAATGCAGCGGCGTCCGGTGATCCTGCGAGAGAAACAGAAAGGCAAATTGTACGGATTGGATTAGTGCGTAGGCTATTCCGTGTTTCTTTGTAAAAACGTAGTCTGTCACATGGCAAATGCAAACACAAATACGGCTGTGGTAATCAGACGGGTATGGAAGCAAGGGGATGGGGCAGCTAGCAATCAGATTTAGCTAGTAATTCAACCTGCCAACTAGGACGTGAGCATAACTAGTAAACTAACAAAATAGCAATCATCCGTTACGCACGTAACGTTAGCTAGCTACTCTAAATGGTGGATTTGGGATCTTTTGATTCATCCTACCTGGTCTGTTTTGGAAGCCAGCGATTTATTGGCTAAAATGCATATTTTTAACTTGTCAAAGTCCCCAATATAGGCTAAATTGCACACCTCCAAGTTGGACACAGTAGCTTCCATTACGAGCGTGAATTTAGCGACACAACTATGACTATGAGGAGTATTGAGAAGCTAGCGACAATAAAGGTATCGACTTCCGGTTCAGAAAATGGCGGAAAAAATCAAAATAAAAGCAAGAATTGTTTTCTCTTATTTGTCATTTTATTTTCTTACACCACCAAAACTACGAGAATCAGGACATTTTACCATTTACATAATGACAACATATTACATCTTAACTGAACAAGTTTACAAGCCTAAATACATGTAATCAGTTATGTAAAAAACAATAGAAACCATTAGAGGAATGCTAATGCTTTTACATTACATTACATTACATTACAGGCATTTGGCAGACGCTCTTATCCAGAGCGACGTACAACAAAGTGTTAACCGTAGTCAAGAACAGTTTCGCTGAAAGCCACCCTAGTGGGAAGTACAGTTCCTAGGTGCTAGGAGCAACCACATAGTTAAACTAGGACCCTGTAGGTACATCTGTAGCCACAATTCAAAGGTAGCAATAAAGCAATCAATGCAGAAAATAATGCCTAAGCCTAATACAATACATAAACAAGTAGACATGTAAACTAAGAAACTATGTCCCTAAGTTCACAAAAACCGGACTACGGGGAGAGGTGCACCCTGAAGAGATGAGTCTTCAGTCGTCGCTTGAAGGTGGCCAGGGTCTCAGCTGTTCTGACTTTTAATAGTCTTAATGGGAATTCTACTGGGGCCGTATGTATCAAGCCACTTGTAACAGAGCTGGTTCTGCCCTGCAGAGAGTTTTGAACCGAGGATCTTTGACGCGACAAGAGAGCGATTTAGCTCTGAGCTAAAGACTCAAGTCTCTAACTCTGGGAACTAATCGTACTCTTATCCACGTCACTTTCTGTAGCGGACGCTCAAGTACCAGAGCTCATCCGCTACACACTCAAAGTTTAAAAAATTGGTCTCAAGTGTAACTTAAGTTTAAGAATTGGTGACTTTTACTCCTACACTCAAATTTAAGAATAAAAGCGATTTATCAAATTTCTCTGGACTTAAAAGTACTCTTAAACTGTCAGGTATTTAAGAGACCTCTGAAGCTCTCTTAACCCGGTTAGGAGTAGGCAAGACGGCACAGTTGCAAAGACAGAGACGTGCTCGCACCTTCCAAGACAGGAAGAATGTTTTAGAAATGTTTGATAATGCACAGTTAATCAAACATTATCGCTTAGATTGTCAGGGAATCATCTTTGTCGCTGATCTTGTGCGGGATGTAATATCGCCAGCAACTTTGAGAAGTAGCGCAGAACGGCAGAGATTAAAGTTATTTTAATATTTTAAAATTCTACAGCCCCAGGTCTACTGAGTTTCTACTGGTAACAACATTACTTCTATTGGTAGGATGTTGTGTCTAGTGGACAGTAGGACAGTAGGACACCAATTATGGAGAGTGGTAATTAGAACAATCTTGTGGTATAAAAAAAGGTGTAAATTGCAAAAGAAAAGTTTAAATTGCAATTCAACAAATATAATTGCTTTTACAGGAGAGCATGCAGACACATATGACATTGCGATTGTAAAGTATTCATAAAAAATGACTTGAATGTCAAAATTTACAAATTGAAACTGAAAATGAATAATTACCAACCACCATTACCATTATAGAGAGTGGTTGGTAATTATGATATTTTTTAATGAATACTTTACAATATACGATTTAATATGATTTGTCTTCACTTCTACACTTATTTGACAAAATGATCAGCTTTTATTTTTGTCCCATTACCACAGTAAAGAAGGGAATGTGAGAGATTCTTAAGTCTTTCTTATATTTGAGTGCAATATTGACATTTCATTGTGTATGCAGCTTATGCAAACTGTAATCGCGCCTTAGAGCAGGGGTGGGAAATTCCGGTCCTGGAGGGCCGGTGTGTACACAGGTTTTTGTTTCTACCAATTACCTTGGCTCAGTTAGCGAATTAGTTGGATACGCCAATGCTGGTTCACTTGTAGATTAGACCACAGTAACATGTTTCATATGAGAACTCAAGAACAGTCGTCAGTTGTCATTCATTGGCTTATCAAGAAATGTAGCTGAAATTTCAGATTATTTAAATGATTGGGATAATTAAATTTACATTTACATTTTAGCAGACGCTTTTATCCAGAGCGACTTACACAGTTTGCATTTCTTTACATACAATCCATTTATACAACTGAAGCAATTCAGCTTAGGTACCTTGCTCAAGGGTACAACGGCAGTGTCTCCACCAGGAAATCGAACCTACAACCTTTGCGTTACAAACCCAGTTCCTTAACCATTATGCTAACACTGCCGCCACGTTGGCATGAAATCCAGAAACAGATACGGCCCTCCTTGCCCACCCCTGTCTTAGCGGATCTACGTTATTGCCCAATATAAATTTACAGCATATTTTACACCAACTTGCATTGCAAACAACAAACATATCAGCAACAAATCAAAGGCAACACAATGGTCTAAAACTCAACTAATTTATAACTACACATTGAATAAAATGGGCATGCCAGTGAAGTGGATACGCAATAACTCTAAATTCCGTAAATTTAACTTGTGATATCAGCTGACAAGTTCTACTCTCTTAGACACCAATAGGGAACTTTTACTTTGTTAGGAAATGCTAGCAAATACAAACAGGAAGCCGAAAACCGGAAGTTGTATTGTCGCTAGCTTCACTGAGCTAGTATGAGGAAGCGTATGAATGCACTGTGAGGCTAGATAGTAACCATATTTTGTCCAACTCCCGCGAGGTTTGACTGAGTTCCCATTTAGGGTTAGGGTTACCAGTTCTTTTGAAATGTGGGGAAAACAAATAAGGTTCCTATCTAGCCACAACCGTGAGTTTGGCGAAATTAGGGATTAACTTCATGTGTCACCGATGAGCAAAGATTTTAAAATAAAATAGCACATTTTCTAATAGCAAACAAATTTCAGCGTGCATCACTTCCAGACTGAATGGCTTGGTCGAAGGTAAATTATACAGGTCAGTGTGGCGAATATCTTTTTGCCGCCAGCCACCGGACAGACTGCGCTTGCGCAGAACGCGTGAATTGAGGTACTTCCTGCTCTTTCAAGACGCTTCAATGGCACTCAACATGGCGGAGCTGGGAGGCCGTATCTAGTTAATAATTCATATCAATGGGCCGAACGGATCAGAGTTGTGACACTGGAGCAACGAGCCAATCAATAAGGGCATTTCTCTAAGTCCCGCCTAACGGACGCGACAGGAAAATAGTGTGCGCTCAATGAGAAGGCCCTGTGCTTTTGTTCTAAATAAAACATTTTAAGAGGGATCGTTTCGAAGGTAATTATATTTCCGTTCTACTCTGCTACATTTTACTTTATTGATTAATTGGCGCATTCGAGTATTTGCACCCATAAACGCTCGTGCGGTGCCTGATCTCAGTCTAGCTAGTCTAGCAGCTAGTGTTGAGCAGTAGCAAGCTATCGATAGCGATGTAACACAAGTTAACTTCGGCTGGAAGCTTAGATGAATGATTGTTAGATAAGCTTAATCTAGTTTGCGATTTAACTCGCGTTAGTCGTGAGGTAGCCAGCTAGCTAGCTCAGCACTAAACGTCTCGTATCAGAGCCCTCAGCTGTTACTATCAAAACACTTTTTTTTCTAACGTTGGTAGATAAGGTAATCAGCACGTGCAGTTTAAATTTAGACGAAGGATTAGCTAGGTGCTTATTTCGTTATTGGGGGGAATGTGAAGCCCGCGTCGATTTGCATTGCAATAGCCTTTGGTTTGATACAGGCCCCATATCCCTTTCGCCTGACTGGATGTTGTTGTGCATCGCCATACGAGTTATTTTGCTAACTAGCTGCCATTCAGTGAACGCAGTTTAGTTCACTATTTGAAATAGGACCGCCTTTATTTAATTTACCATTCCAGTAGCGCCTTAATTGTGTCCAATAATACAAAACACTGGCATTTGAAATATTCAGTTTAAGACTATTGGTCTTGGGTGAGATGAGGGAGGTAAGTATTGTTGGAGTAACTGGAAAGCATTTTTACTGTGATCATGTTTGGAGTGCTCGTTAACTTATGTCATTTATCAAACAAATAAAACTGTAAACATGTTTTTTGTAGAAAAGGTATTATATAAATACACACACATGTATATATATATTTATTTGTGTGTACATGTGTATGTGTATATAGGTTTACATTTTTGTGCCCTCACATACTTAACTTGAAGAATGACATTTTGTTTCTTAAACCAATTTAAATGGGAACTTTCTTAAAACAATTTGAATGCTATAGACCAGTTGTTCCCAAACTCGGTCCTGGGGACCCACTGTGCATGCTGTGTTTTTGTTGCAGACAATCTCTTGATTAGTTAAGGCTGTTAATTGTTAATTGATGGTTGAACTTTAACACATGAAACCATGTTCTACCATAATTTGTTCCCCTTAAACTTATTTGAACACAATGCAGGTTTGGCTCATTGCCATTTTCTCTGTCATTGAACTCTACATTTTCCACTAATGGTTTAGTCTCAGTGTGTCAGGTGTCCACATTTTAAGCATTTGGGATGGCACTGATTTTAATTGAATCAATTAAAAATGCCACCTCTTTCATTTGTAATCTAGCACATCACAGACAATGAAAGCATTAGAAGATAAAAGCATTGATTTAAAGTCTTGGGATGTGAATATGGGGTATTCTAAATTGCATGCATAGCTCTTTCTGACATAGTTTGGATTTAACAGGGCAAATCATCTTCAATAGACATTAAAGGTGTCTAAGGAAGAACAATTAACAGCTGGTTACAATTCATAGGTTGTAATTATGATCAGAACGAATACCAGCATACACGATGGTTCCCCAGGTTTGAGTTTGGGCACCACCAGTCTAGGCCATAGGGATGGGCTTTTGGGGTAAATGATTTACTTAAAAGGTATAAAGGTTTTTGCAAAAGCCCCAAAGCAAAGTTCACATTTATTAATATGAATGGTCAAGGAATGTCAGAAGAGAATCCAAAACCTAAGTCTGGAAATCTCCCCAAATTTTTGTCTTGATTTCACATTATCAAGTTTCTCTGCAGGGGTTACTGGAAAATGATCAAAAACCTGTCTCGACCAATCAGAATTAAGTGTTTTAACCAAGCCGTCATATAAATAATAATAATTACTTAATTATAATATAAACAATCATAAAATAAAGGGTAAAAATCCATTGATAATAAAAATTGAGGTCAAACAGATTGCGTGTCTTGGAGCATTAATTGCCATTTTAGCTTGATCAGAAATAGTATTTTTAATCTATCAGAAATCCTTCTCCGTTCTTGAATAGCATAGCAGGTGGCATTTTTCTTTCTTTAACGTGCAGTTATGTAAGTAGGCCTACTTACAGTGAAACCGTTCAACTTATTTCCTTGAACTAGGCTATTTCTTTATTTTGAGTTGGCCTGTAGGAACAGGAGCGTGTCAATGTTTCTAGCCACCAGTCGGTTTCAGGATAATGACACAATTATTTGAGTTATGCTGCACTTTCTATTTAATCCATTTCTCTATTAAATCTGTGACCGGCCATCTCCATTTTAAGTGTTTATAGGTTTAACCATGCCCATCTCTAATAGGCCAGAATACGTTTACATTTTAGGCATTTAGCAGACGCTCTTATCCAGAGCGACTTACACAGTTTGCATTTCTTTACATACAATCCATTTATACAGCTGAATATTTTACTGAAGCAATTCAGGTTAAGTACCTTTCTCAAGGGTACAACAGCAGTGTCCCCACCTGGGAATTGAACCTTCAACCCCTGAGTTACAAGCCCAGTTCCCTAACCATTACACTACACTACACTACACTGCCAACCCACTGCCAGAATGATGCAGGTCACTGGGTCTGCTTCTGTACCTCAGTGACTCCTCCCAGTTGTTTGCTGTGGTCAGTGAGATTCTGTCAGGCCACTGTAAAGTGTCTGGGCCTCTGGCTCCACTACCTACATATGTACAAAGTGCGATTCCTTCAGACTCAGAGAAAAAAAAGACAAATACTCAGTCACTTACTGTATGTTCAAAAAGTGTTCAAAACTGAAATGTAGGCCTCATTACATGACCCAGTGGTTACAACGTCTTATCGACGCTTACCACGGAGATTTCTTTACAATCCATTTATCAGCTGGATATTAACTGAAGCAATTCAGGTTAAGTACTGGCTCAAGGGTACAACAGCAGTGTCCACCAGGGGTTACAAGCCCAGCTCCCTAACCATTATACCGCCCCAGGGCCCAGTGGTTAGGTCCGACACTGGCCAGGACGTTCACTGCGCCAAGAGTCGGCCTGGCCGGGAGTACCAGGGGCGGCGTTTGGGTGTCCGCCCCAGGGAGGGAGGAAGCCGCCGTCTCGGAGGAGGCCCTGTAGTACCGGGTTACGGTCGCCTGGCGAGTGCCCTCTCGGAGGACTACGGCAGCGAACTCAACTCATTACTAGGGGGGCGATTGACATTTTTTTTTAAAACTGCGGGTCTTATTGGCTACCAAATTGGGAGAAAATGGGAGAAAAATAAGCAAATATTAAAAATACACAAAAAACTAACTGAAATGTATGTGCAAATGTGGATCTGCTCCGCTTGCCATCAAAATGGGTCGATCCACCAATGCACCCTTTGATCAATGTCACCTACTGTAGTTTGTATGGCAATATTACAAGCTCTCTGTTCATTACGCTTATCCAAGCGCATTTACAACTTCCATGACATGGAGGAAGATGATGATCTATCAGGCGTGGATTGTTTCAGTGACTCTATGACGGACTAGAGGGTCTAACTGTATCCGTTTCTGGATTTCATGCCAACCTCTGCTCTTAATTATTTAATTAGCCCAATTATTTACGTTATCTGACATTTTAGCTACATTTCTTGACAAGCCCATGAATGACAGCTGAAGACTGTTCTTCTTTCCATATGAAACGTGTTACTGTGGTCTAATCTACAAGGGAACCAGTATTGGCGTGTCCAACTAATTAGCTAATTGAGCCAGGGTAATTGGTAGAAACAGAAACCTGCACACACGTTGGCCCTCCAGGACTGGAATTGCCCACCCCTGGTCTAACACGTCTCGCATGCATAACATAATATGCCATTTAGCAGACGCTTTTATCCAAAGTGACTTACAGTAATGAATGCCTACATCTTTCAGTTTGTGGTCCCAGTGGAAATTGAACCCACAATCTAAGCCACAGGTGTCAAACTCATTCAACCGAGGGCCGAGTGTATGCAGGTTTTTGTTGCAACCAATGCACTACACCAGGTGATTTCACTAATTAGCTCACTTCTTCAACTAAGGAGGGAACCTAATTCACCTGGTGTAATGCATTGGTTACAACAGAAACCTGCACACACTCGGCCCTCGATGGAATGAGTTTGACACCCCTGATCTAAGCGTTGCCAGCGCCATGCTCTACCTACTGAGCCACACAGAACCACACATGCAAATGCACTTCTGTATTATCTTTTGGGCACATGCTGCGATGCGATGACACAGCACACAGGTGCCTCCCTTGCAGCTTGGGCGTACAGGTGTGACTTCACCTGGCACAGGTGTGGAGAGGTAGTTGATCACAGAACTGTAGGAGGCAGGCAGGCTTGTTTATTAAAAAAAAAAAAAATAAGTAGAAATAAATTGTTTTAAATTTGGTTGCAAATTATACCTTCTATTTATTTTAATTCACCCTCCCCCACGAGTCCACCGCCCACTTTCCTATTTCCTGAGGCCGGCAAATCCATCTCCGAGACGGAATCCGTTCACCTTTTATTTTGACAGGGATGCCCTTCCGCTCCTTGACAAACTCCTGCCAGCTCAGTCTCCCCCCCGGGACAGACAGCCAAATGCCACCCCTGATTCGGGGGCTAACGGCCATGGCCGGTCTGGCACAGACTGGTTTCGAACCGCGTACGTGATAGGCAGCTCACACTCGTGTCGGACCAGCCAAAATAGTGGTGCGTTAGACCGCTACGCTATCCGCCAGCCCTGTAATGCACACATTTTGTTTGTCTTAAGGGGGGTTTATGAAAACAAACAAAGCCTGCCACCAAATTCTACAATGCTGATGTATTTTTGAGTGCCTAACCCCCCCACAGCCTTTAAGTCGTATTTTTTTTTTTTTAAATGATAAAAAAAATATATATTTCAACTTTTTCAAACTTTTCTCCCAATTTGGTTGCCAATTGTTCCCTCTATTTATCTCAATTCACCCTCCCCCACGGGTCTGCCGCCCGTCCTCTGGGTCGAGACCCTCTTTCCAGGCCGATAGATCCGCCTCTTCCGAGCCACGGGCGCCTTTTTCCTGCTCCTCGACGGACTCGTGCTGGCACACCCTCCCCGGGAGGCGGACAGCCAAACGCCGCCCCCAATCGGGGCTGATGACCAGGGTCGGTGGCCTGGTAGAGACGCGGGTTTTGAACCGCGTCCCTGACAGGCAGCGCACACCACACCGGACCAGCCAAAGTGTGGTGCGTTAGACCGCTACGTTTCTGATCATTTCTGATCGTAAAACCGTGTCTCGACTGCTGGCGCCCACTGTATTCTTTTTTTATCTTGGCAGTTAACCACGCTATTAATAACTTTTAATAGTTATCATGTTGTTACGCAAGTGTATGTAGGTGTCGTACTGTGAATTTGTATTACTGAGGGGTGACGTGAATACATTAGACTTACTAACCTTATGGCAGATGATAAGAACTTGTTGGATTCGGTCTTTAATTTCCTTTAGGGCTGTATGGAGTGTGCCAGTCTCCCTGTGTAGCTGGGGTTTGGTGATGTCATTACCACACAGTAAGCAGTGTGCTATATACCATTGGCTATACCATTGACTGACTATCTATTTTTTCTGTTTTTTGAAAAGCCTGTGGCTATGAAATTGTATTTGTATTTTCAAATAGAGCACACACACACACACACACACACACACACACACACACACAGAGGTAAAACAAAATAATTAACTAGCTTAACAAGGTATGAGTAAATCCACCATCCCTTGGTGTGTATTACATCAACATATGAATTTAAACTGGGATTATAATATATGTATTCATGTTTTTCTGCAAATTTGATGTCCAGTTATACCCTTTATTGTTCCATCTAGCTTTATTGTCTGTGAGCTAGCAGCACTAGCCTTATTGTCTGTGAGCTAGCAGCACTAGCTTTGTCTGTGAGCTAGCAGCACTAGCTTTATTGTCTGTGAGCTAGCAGCACTAGCTTTGTCTGTGAGCTAGCATCACTAGCTTTATTGTCTGTGAGCTAGCAGCACTAGCTTTGTCTGTGAGCTAGCAGCACTAGCCTTGTTGTCTGTGAGCTAGCAGCACCAGCCTTATTTATTTGTCTGGGACATGGCAGAAACTTTGTTACAAAAAACATCAGATGCATTGCTTTAAGTGTGAATAGCCAAAAAACTCATTTCCAACACCCGTCCAAAATTGGTGACATAATCTGTGAGACTAAATCACAATAATGCAACGCCATGCAAGATGTGAACATCTTTGCTGGAACGTTCCCACTTCCTGTTAAATTTTTTTAAATATATATATTTTTAAAAGATTTTGCTTCTGATTTTATCCCATTTTATCCCAATTTAGTAGTCAATTAGACCCGCTATTTTATGTCAATCCCCCCTCGTAGTGTGAGTTTGCTGCTGTAGTCCTGCAATCGGTAGTGACGAAGGCGAAGTAACGTCTCCTCCGAGATGGCACTCGCCAGGCTGTCGACCTTAACCCGGTACTACAGGGCCACTCTTATGCGCAGTGAACGCCCTGTCGACTTCCCTCCCCCCTCCCTGGGGCGGACAGCCAATCGCCCCCTGGTGACACTCCCGGCCAGAGCCGACTGGGACGGGACAGGGAATCGAACCCCGATCTCCGTGGCTAGTGTCGAACATTGTAACCACTTCCTGTGTTTGAGTGGGAATCAGGCCCCCACCTCCCACATTTGCTTCAGTGGGGGAGTGTACAGTTGCAACAGCACTGGGATGCAGTAAAACAAACAAACAAAAAGACAATTTGGGGAGAAACAAGGTAGATTGTAATATGCGGGCGAAGGCTAAATTGGAAATGAGGGCAGCTAAAAGGCACATTGAAATGAAAATTTCCCAAGATGCAAAGAGTAAGCCAAAGCAGTTTTTTCAATATTATAGTAGAAAAGGGAAACCTAATGATGATGTTAAGTGCATTAAGAATAAGGAAGGAAGTTTGCTTTATAATGATAATGATGTTGCTAACCCACGAAACTGTTACATTGTTGAGAGCTTTACCAGAGAAGAGGTTATGAATATGCCTAAAAGTACAGCCGATGTACAGAATGTTTTGGAGGACTTTGAGATAAGGGATATACTATCCACAAATGTAAGAAAAATAAGAGTACTCAAAGAAGTTGGGGAAATTATATATAAACCATTGACAGATATTTTTATGCAATCCATAAACAAACATAAAATACCAGATGACTGTAAGCAGGGTAGTACTTTGGGGGGGGACCATACTGACCAAGGGAACTATAGGCCTGTTAGGTTAATCTACATCTTATGTAACATACTGGAATAAATTATTAGGTACAAGTTGGAATCATTCCTGAAAAATAATAGTATTTGAAGGGATGTTTTTTTTAGGGCAAGGTCATGCCTAACACATTTCCTGGATTTCTTTGAGGAAACTACAAGTTGTTTTGACTTATGATTGCTTATAGTTGCTTATGATATTGTATATTTGGACTTTTAGAAAGCATTTGACAAGGTACCACATGAGAAGCTCATTGTCAAAATGAATTCAGTAGGAATTACAGGAGTTGTTTCAGAGTGGGTCTATAATTGGCTGCAAGGGCAAATACAAAGATTAACAGTGGGTGCCGTTGTATCTGACCTAGGTGCTGTGGCCAGTGGAGTCCTGCAGGGATTGGTTCTGGGACCTCTGCTCTTTCTTATTTGCATAAATGATCTTTATAGGGACGTTAGTAGCAAAATAGTTACATTTGCAGATGATGCCAAACTTGCTGCTTCAGCAAACAGTTTGGAATCGACCAAGGCAATCCAAGATGATTTAAACAAAATCCAGAAATGGTCAGAAACGTGGCAGATGACATTCAATATTGCTAAATGTAAAGTTATACATGTGGGAAATAAAAATATAAGAGGGGAGTATTTTATGGGAGGAGACTAACTAGAATGTGTTGAATTTGAAAAAGAATTGTAGTTGATCAAAGTCTATCTGCATCTAAGCAGTGTGCTGTAGCAGTGAAAAAAGCCAACAGGATGCTGGGATACATAGCAAAAAGTATTGAGTATAAATCAAAGGAGGTTATATTAATGTTATATAATGCCTTTGTCAGACCTCACTTAGAATACTGTGTGCAGTTCTGGGCTCCGCACTACAAGAAAGATGTAGACGCTCTTGAAAAAGTTCAAAGAAGGGCAACTGGCATGAACTAGAAGTTAAGAGGAAAGACTGAAGATGCTTAATCTATTAAAGCTTAGCAAACGGAGACTTTGGGGGGGATTTGAGGTTTTTAAATTCCTAAAAGGGATTAACAAAGTGAACTGCCAAAGATCAGTCGGTTGGCAGAATAATGGGGCACAGAAGCAAATTAGTTCAATGCAAATTCCGCACGGATATCAGGAGAGTTGTCAATGCCTGGAACAGCTTGCCAGGTCGGGTAGTAGAGGCAGAAACACTTGGGCTACTATTCAAGTCCAGGCTTGATGCAGTACTAGATATTAGACTAGGAAATGACAAGCTTGGATGGCCTGTTCTTGTCGTCATGTATTATGTTCTTAAATTGCAGAAATAATGAACACGTGTTCTCGGCGCTAAATATTTTCTGTGCATCCAAAGCAGTTGCACTCCATGTAGGTTTGTTGAGCCCTCAGGCACCCAGGTACTCTGCTTTACGATGTTGCCTTTACAGCGGTGAGATGATCATTGACCACAGCACAAAGACACGGGGGCAGTGTGGCCCGCGTTCGTAGGCAGCCCCGGCGATGTACCTCGGCTCCGGCCTTTCCGCATCGGGATTTGCAACCTAAAATATAGCCCCTTCGACGTTTTTCTTGAAGTAAAACAAAAAAAAGCATTGATGTCATTTGTCATTGACGCACCTGTTTCAATGATACCTAGGCATCTCTCCTCGGGATAGCTTGCTGACGAAGTCCTCCACACCCCGATTCGACGTCTGCCCCCGGTGTCTGCCCCGCCGCGCGACGAGCATGGAAGCGGAAGACCAAAGCAGCGACCGGCGGTCGGCGAACAGCGAGCGGCCCCAGCGGTCGCGGAGCTCTCCGTCTCCGTCCGCGGACAGCGCCGACGAAGAGCAGGGCGCCCGGGACGGGGGCGGGGGGGCCTCCTCCTCCGGGGGCGGCGGGGGCGACCCCCAGACCAGCACGCTGGACCTGTACACAGCGCTCGGCCTGTCCGCCGAGGATGTGGACGCCCTGGCGCAGATCCCCGAGAGCGAGATCAGCATCGAGACGCTGCCGCACCTCATCATGCAGCTGAAGGCCAAGCGCGCTGAACGCGCCGAACGGGGCGAGCGGGGCGAGCGGGGCGGGCGAACGTCGACCCCGCCGCCCAAGAAGGAAGAAGGAGGAGAAAGAGGAGGAGGAGGACGGAGGAGGAGGAGGAGGAGGAGGTGGAGGCCTGCGACGAGCCGGAGGAGGAGGACTGGGGGAGCGGCAGCCCCAATAGCGCGCGGCTGAGGTCCACCAGCAAGTCTCCCGCCCACAGCCAGAGCGCCGAGCGCGACGGCGGCGGCGGCCACGGCAACAAGCACGAGAGGAGAGCCCCGCGCCACTCCTCCAAGCCCTCCCACGAACGGGCGCACGCCAGCAGCCCGCCCAAGTTCCCTCTGTCGTACGTGGCGGACGACATGCGCGAGGCGGTGCCCAGGTCGTTTCCGCACACCTGCTCCCTGTGCCACTGCACGCTCTATTCGCTCACGGTAAGTCTGCTGTGCGGTGCTGTTTTTTTTGGGGGGGGGGGTTTTCGTAGAGCTTGACGTTTGTAGAGCTCAACGGATTAAATGTACGCCGTTTAATATAATGTATGTCATTTAACGGACGCTTTTATCCAAGCGACGTACAGTAGTGAATGCATACATTTTTCAGTATATGTGGCCCCCGGTGGGAATCGAACCCACAACCTAAGCGTTGCCAACGCCGTGCTCTACCGACTGAGCCACAAGTGGCGTTACTCCCTCTACAAAAGTATTGTGGAAGTTGTTCGTGCAAAGGTCATCTCGTGCCACGTTCATGGTTGGCAGCCTGTCTACCTTGCTAGTTATCATTTACCTCGTTGGTTTTTTATTAATTATTTTATTTTGCTATTTTCATTTTACAAGCCCCCTTTGCCTGATCCTGGAGGTCATCCATACATTTCAACATTCCTGTGCTTGCGAGGTTAGCAACTTCATCTGCAGCCACATTCCAAGCTGTGATTGTGTTACAGGAAGATCTGAGAAGTCGAGCTGTAGTTTTCCCAAGGAGGATAATATTTAAAAATAACCCCGCCATACCGCTCTGCAGTCATCCAGAGGCTCCATCCAGTCCTTCAGTATAGCTTTCTTTGCCACAGTTAATCCTCCAAGCAGAATTCTCCTGGATTTTAAAGGTAAATGACATTTTGAGTTGTCCACCAGCAGAAGCACTTAAGAAGAGTGCGGAACATTTGCCCCAGCATTTAATTGATTCCGTATTTTTAGCATGGTGGGTTCAGAATGTTCTCATTTGTGTTGTGGCCTTGCACACCCAAAGTGAAATGCTAACATTGGTATTCAAAAAATGGATCTACTGTCATGTAAGAATACACTATGACTAGAACAGGCGGTTTCAGCCCATCTAGGCTTGTTGTTTACCTACAGTCTATAGCAGGGAAACTAGTGGCCATGAAAATGCGTTCTGGCTCGCAAACAACCTCCCTGTTTTTGTTTTTTAATGAAACATTTAAGAATAAATGATATTCTGTCATGATATTGAATCATATTCTGTGCCATTCCATGCCCTATGGCACTAGCCATGATGCTCCTCTAACATTACATTGCATTACATTACAGGCATTTAGCAGACGCTCTTATCCAGAGAGACTTACAGTTTACATTTCTTTACAATCCATTTATACAGCTGGATATTAACTGAAGCAATTCAGGTTAAGTACCTTGCTCAAGGGTACAACGTGTCCCACCTGGGGATTGAACCTGCAACCTTAACGCTACAAGCCCAGTTCCCTAACCATTATACCACACTGCCTGCCTAACATTGTCGTAAGAGAATAAATGCACACCAGCTGATTAGAAATTTCCCAGCAATAAAAGCAAACGACAAACGAACACTGGCAACGTGCACACACATGCACAAACCACCAGCTAAAAAAACTCAAAGAAACGAAACGTTTCCTCAAAGTGGAAGAGCTAGGGACCCAGATTCAAGTCCGTGGGAGTGGAAAAAGGTCTGTGATGTCATCAAAGTTTTATTCATTTGTGATACGCCGCTCCTAGGTTCTTTCACCCTTTGCATTTAGTCCAAAATGTTGCAATTTCATCTCATCCTGATCACAAAACCACCTTGTTGCGTGATTTGAGATTTTGTTTTCCCAGTAATGGTTTTCCTCCCGCTCTAGCCATGCCATTCAGAATGCCTGTTGTCCCCCCCCGCACCACCTGTCCCAGCCATAGAACTCTGTCTAGATCTCTCAAAATGGTTCTTGGTGATGGACTGTGCTCAAAGTATTTTCACTGTGTTTTCATACTCTTTGCATTCCACCTTTTAAGCCCAGCTGCTCACTTCTGACGGACAGCCTGATCTAGGCAGTGCACAGGTTGCTCTGATGCACTTTCCCGGTTCTTGGTGATGGACTGTGCTCAAAGATGGTCTTCGGTGACTGTGTTTTCATACTCTTTGCATAGCATGTGCTTTTTCTACATTTACATTTTTCTGCATTTGGCAGTTTTATCTAGAGCGACTTACAAAATGTGCATTTATACATGGTATGATCGATCATTAAAGAGATGAATGCAAGAGATGAATGGAGTAATACAGCGATAGACATAATCTTTGGAAGTTGCATGTCGTATCTGTAATACAGGGAAAGTAAAGGTTAGATTTTATTTTGTCATTTGTTTTGAGACAGTATTAAACATAGATACGTGTTTAATGCTGCATTTCCTACTATGTAAGCAGAGTAGATGACAATTAGTTAAATGTACAGGAGATGTTTTTCTACATCTTAATCCCTTTTGATTTTGAAAAGCTTGTTACTTGAAATTCATTGCCTGATCTTAGAGACCAGGTGTGTTTCCATTTAGTTCATTTTTCTGAAATCATGTTATGATTGTAAGCTTATGATTGCTAATACAGGCCATTCGGTGACTTGTGTGACTTTGATAACATTGGTTTTACTCGGGTGCTAATTTAGGTTTGCCAAAGCTAAGGTGATGAATAACTTATCCAAACTTGTCTCCTTTTATTACTTAATTTACGTTAAGGTGTACACACACACACACACACTAGGGGGCGGCAATTGGCTGTCCGGCCCAGGGAGGGGGGAGGAAAGCCGATGCGAGCTCGCTGCGTATAGGAGTGGCCCTGTGCGCACATACCGGAGTTACGGTGACGGCTTGGCGCGTTCGCCGGAGTTTCGGCTCTGGCATGTCACTGCCGGTATCAGGACTACGGCAGCAAACTTGAGATATGAGGGAGGTGGATAATTGACGTGAAATATGAAGGGTATAATTGGATAATAAAAATGTGGAGAAAACGGGGGGAGATATACACACACAGATACGTACGTAGATGTATTGTAAATGGTATTGATCAACCACCATTAATCCACCTTAACATGGCTAACTAATGGGTATCATTCAATCTTCTACTAACGCAATAACGTTGAACACAAGGGTATTTTTTCTAAGATGGCAGAAGACAAACGACAATCACAATATTGCTCACGCTACTGTTGTAAATGTCACAGTAGAAAGCAATGGCAATTTTTTTGTAAAAAAAGCTTATTTCAACCTGGGTTATAGTTAACAGGGTTTTGTAACAAAGTAAACAAACCAGTTACTTGTGTTACTATGTAAAAAGTATAAAGTTAAGCTACTGAACCTGGTAAAGAACGCGGTTTCCTTTTTCGTTTTATAACCGCTATATATTGACTCTGAAAATGTCCTGAAATAGCAGATAGTAGTTTTTAAAATGTATTATTGAAATAAAAATATAACCCAAATATCGCTTGCGATTGATGGCTAGCTAATTTGAGCAAATTGATTTCTGTTTGATTTTATTTAAAGTAATTATTAAAGGTGTGAATAATTGAGACATCTTTATTTTATTTTTTTAATTTTATTAATCTTTTTCAACCTCTTGTGTTCATATAAAATGATATGATATAATCCCTTTTGATATAAAATCTAATTTCCCAGACAATATAGCAATTCCTTTTCCCCAGACAAATCAAGAATCACAAATATTCACACCCCTCTTATCAGTACTTTGTGGTTCCTCCCTTAGCCATTATAACAGCAAGTAGTCGCATTCTGTAGTGTCATGCAAGGTTATGGAACTTCTTGGGGGGGATCCTCAACCATTCCTCCATGCAGAATTGTTCTAGTTCCTTCACATTCTTGGATTGATGTTTGTGGACTGTTTATTTGAGTTCAAACACAAATGTTCAATTGTTTTCAGGTCTGGAGACTGAGATGGCCACGTCAGGACATTGATCTTGTGCTCTGTCAACCATTTCTTAGTTTATTTGGACGTATGTTTGGGATCATTGTCTTGTTGGAAAGTCCATCTGCAGCCAATGTGTAGCTTCCTGCCAGAGGGAACTAGGTTTTTGGACAAAATGTCTTGGTACATGCTGGAGTTCATGGTTCTATCTATTTTAATAAGGACCCCAGGGCCTGTGAATGCAAAACAACCCCAAATCATTAAATATCCACCACTATGTTTCACTGTAGACATGAGGTGCTTTTCAACATTACTTGCATTCTTTGGATGCCAAACACAACACTGATGTGCATGTCCAAAAAGCTTGATTTTTGTTTTATTTGACCACAAGACATGGTTCCAATTGTAGTTCAGATGTAGTTTAATGAATTCAAGAAGGCCTTTTTTGGTGAATTGTCTTCAAAAGAGGTTTCTTTCAAGTCTGCCATAAGGCCATTGTCATGTAGGCATGGTTGAATGGTAGCTTTAGACACCTTGTAACCCCAAGATGCCAGGTTGTTTTGGAGATCTTGAACTGTGCCCCTTGGACTTCTTTTGCCTCTCAAACCAACCGTCTCACTACACGTGCCGCTACCTGGCAGGTTAGCCACTGTTCCAGTGGCATTTAACTGTGACACAACAGTGGAAATCGGTATCTTAACTTTTAAAAAATATCTTTTTTTAAATATCTTTTTTTAACTTTTAGACCTGTAGAGGTCATTATCCTTTTGTCTGATGCTTTCAGGGAGTTCTTTGCCTTTCACCATGATGATGGCTGACCACAGTATTTCAAACGTGTTTCCCTCCTTTTTATACCCTAACGAAACCCGAAACCATTGTAGGCCATTGTATAGTTCCATGACCTTACAATGAACTTCAAGGAAGTTGTATATTTATGAAGATTTGTTTTTGTTGGATTAAATTTAAAAGAATAGTTAGGGGTATGAATAATTGTGATCCAGATGTTTTCTGGAAAAAATATATTAATGAAACAAAATATTTTTTTCAAAACAATTGTGTTAGTAATGTAAGTTTGGGAATTTTCTGAGCATAAAATATACCTTATTACTGTATAGTTTGTTTTATATGATCTCTTTTTAGACATTTTAGACTTAATAAGGTTTTCCCCTTGTTTTTTGTTTCTCCCTCGTCCAGACATGGAAAGACCATCTGAACGGATCAAGGCATGACGAAGGCAGACGTGAATTCTTGCGCAAGTGAGTTTTTTTGCCTAAAGTAGTGGTATGGGCTTTATAATAACTTGGTTTTTGGTTCCTTTTCAAAAATCACACACAAGAGGGCGTAATTTAGCAATGAACCGCATTCACAGCGTGTCAATGAACGTGACTGATTTAGACTGCACCTCAGATCTTAACACACCCATCCCTATGTTAAAAAATAAAAATATAAAAACTTGCTGTTAATTTCCTTTGTAATTAGCCCCTGTGTTGTTTTTGTGGCTTACTTGACTGACGATGTACTTAGGCACTGTAGCCTCAAGTGGTTGTTCATTTACTCGAGCTGAATGCACTTTCTGTAAGTCACTTTGGATAAAAGCGTCTGCTAAATGAGTGTTGTATTGTACTACCAAATTAAAATGAAATTGTTTAGAATTCAACTTTTTTTAAATTAATTTTTATATTTTTTTAAACAGGCATCCAGACTGGGACTCCCATGATGGCCCCAGAATGTGAGTTTTCTTTTGACCTTTTTAAGAAAAAATGAGACACTTTCCCTTATTTCTCCCAGTGTGGAATGCCCAATCGTAGTAAGTCGCACTCACTGTGACCTCCGCTGTCACCTCGGGAGAGTGTACGACAGTCACGCTCTCTCCTCCGAAACGCATGACAACAGTCTCCGCTTCTTTTCACACCGCTGTTCCCAAGCGGGACTGATATACCAGCCCCGTGCAGGCCTCTCATTCCAGCCAGCTTCCTGCCTGAGCTTCTCACGAGTGCAAAAAAAAGATACTTGGTTGTGAGAGAAATGAAGTGATTTTGAGTATTGATTTAGAGTATACTGACCCTTACCGAGAGCATATTGTTCTCACAGATCGTATTGATGTTGTATTGATGTTGAGTATTGATGTTGAGTATTGATGTTGAGTATAGTGACCCTAACCGAGAGCGTGTTGTTCTCACAGATCGTATTGATGTTGAGTATTGATGTTGAGTATTGATGTTGAGTATTGATGTTGAGTATTGATGTTGAGTATAGTGACCCTAACCGAGAGTGTGTTGTTCTCACAGATCGTATTGATGTTGAGTATTGATGTTGAGTATTGATGTTGAGTATTGATGTTGAGTATTGATGTTGAGTATAGTGGCCCTAACCTAGAGCGTGTTGTTCTTACAGATCGTATTGATGTTGAGTATTGATGTTGAGTATAGTGACCCTAACCGAGAGCGTGTTGTTCTCACAGATTGTATTGATGTTGAGTATTGATGTTGAGTATAGTGACCCTAACCGAGAGTGTGTTGTTCTCACAGATCGTATTGATGTTGAGTGTTGATGTTGAGTATTGATGTTGAGTATAGTGACCCTAACCGAGAGCATGTTGCTCTTACAGATCGTATTGATGTTGAGTGTTGATGTTGAGTATTGATGAGTATAGTGACCCTAACCGAGAGCGTGTTGTTCTCACAGATCGGACTCTCATCCAGGGGAGGAGGACGCCCTTCCTGTCAGGAGAGACTCCAGAGGATCTGCGGCACGTCGGAGACCCTACAGCCCAGGTACCAAACACACACACACACACACACTCTCTCTCACTCTCACAGTACAGCCCAGGTAACAAAGCCCCCCACACACACATGTATACATACATACACACGCACACACACACAGGCAGAACAACCCTAACCCAACCACAGGCAGAATGACCGGAACCCAACCGCACACACAGGCTCTTTGAACTGGCAGTTTTTTCAGTGCTGCTTTATCAAATGGAACTGTTGGAAGTTTTGTCCAATAATAATAATGTCCTTTTAGGGGGGAATGCACGTTCTGCATGCGTTGCCTTGTCCTCTAATTGCACAGTGAATCATGACCATACTCATGTCTGCCTTTTCATAACTAAAATGATGTATGTTGTTTAGGCGAGAGGCCCCTCCCTCCACCTGACAGACACCACCACCACCTGAAGCCAAAGGTAACCCAGCTTTCATTCACACCTGTACTCATTCACTCAAACCTTTACGATACGTTTCCACTCAAACCTGTACAGTACGTTTACACTCAAACCTGTACAGTACGTTTACACTCAAACCTGTACAGTACGTTTACACTCAAACCTTTGCGATACGTTTCCACTCCAACCTGAACAATACGTTTACACTCAAACCTTTACGATACGTTTCCACTCCAACCTGTACAGTACGTTTCCACTCAAACCTGTACAATACGTTTCCACTCAAACCTGAACAATACGTTTCCACTCAAACCTGTACAATACTCCAACCTGTACAATATGTTTACGCTCCAACCTGTACAGTACATTTCCACTCAAACCTGTACAGTACGTTTCCACTCAAACCTGTACAATATGTTTCCACTCAAACCTGTACAACTTATATCCACTCCGATTCAACAAACACAATTTCTCAAAAACAAAAATATTTTTGTCTTGTCTGTGATCATCTATCCCCAATGATAATGTCCTGTTTAATACACAGATATGCTAATGTACCCTTTAATATGCAAATATCCTAAACTGGAAGTTGTTGGAAAACTCCGGTCTGATGTTTTGACTATGCTGGGATGGTGAATTTCCAGTAGTATTTACTATACACAACAGCAGAATTGAAACCAACATAAGTGAAGTAGAAGTTAAAGGTCATGTAGATTGTAAATACTTTATCCACGGTGCATTTTCCTCTTAAGAAACAAGCCATCAAACGTCCATACTTTAAAATATTTCTGTGGATATAAGTTTACCGTTGATAAGCCATATACACTGCTTAAAGAAATTAAGGGAACACTACAATACATTTGCACAATCTGAGGTGCTGCTACAGCCGAAAGCAGCGCAGGTTTGCAGAGTTTCACTGTGAAAGACGAGGTCAGACTGCTCGCTTGCTTGCAGCTGACGATTTTAATCCTGAAATACGGCGCTGCGATGTCCTATTGAAAACCGTTGCTCACTGAAGCCTTCCCGCCGTTAACCAATGAAATGCATGTCATTGGTCGGTAGGTCACGCTCACAGGAAGTCGATTATTTCTCACACACACACACACACACACACACACACACACACACACACACACACACACACACACACACACACACACACACACACACACACACACACACACACACACACACACACACACACACACACACACACACACACAAAGAAGTGCTCAGCGTAGGCATTGGTCCCGTGTCCTGGGAATACATGTATATTTTCCGGGACAGATTAAAAAAAGATGACGATCTTATTGTGTTGTGTACGTTTTGCCTTCAGGCTGGTACGAAAGTGGTGGTGGCCAAGTTTCCCCGTGGTGCTGTCAGTGTGGAGGACTTGATGAATCTGGCAAAGCCGTACGGAACTGTCGTTAAGCATCTGGTTTTCCCCTGCAAGGTGAGACCGCTGCACAAACATCCTGTTGAAGTGTGGGGGCGTAAACCTTTTCTCTTTCCTTGTGTTTTGTTTTTGTTCTGCGTGTTGTTGTTGGTGTCACCAGTGGAGTGACTGACTTACAATGCTGTAGTATTTCATTTCATTTCCTGTTCTGCTTTTTTTGTGTATTATTTTTCATGTCCTCCTTCTCCCATCCTCTTTTCTCTTCACCTCAGAAATGATGTTTAAATAAAATGTTTGTGTGAACATTTCCGAGTAAAGAAAAGAAAGTCCTCCAAAGAGGGAGGGGAGGGGGGTTGCAGGCCAAAAAAAGCTGAACAAAAACTCCCTGTTGTTGGAGGATGTGGCCACCAGGGTGCGCTGTGGCTCATCAGTCTTGCCTCAGAGCCCGGGTTCAGATCTTCCCGCACGGCTTGGAATTGGTCGGACACCACTATCCACCCCTGTTGAGATGCCATCCCCGTATAACATGGGCACTCCCGTCAGAAATGGGATCATTCTGCAACAGCTTGCACTGCCTCGGTCACATTTGAACCCATAGCTATATATGGCACCTGCCCCTGAGCCCTAGATCCTGTGAGAAGTGTCAGCTGTCCCCATAAGCCAGCCCTGCGTCACCTTTGCACTGACCATGATACGGTCTTTTTTTGGACACACCCTGTGCCGACCAGAAGAGGATAGGCTCCCTCCCTTTAGTCTGGTTTCTCCCAATTGTTTTGACCAAGGGAGTATTTTCTTGCCACTTAGACTTGCTTTGTGGGGGAGGGGGGTGAGTGTAGGCCTGGGTTCCCTTTCGTTAATATATGCCATTTAGCAGACGCTTGCGACTTACAGTAGTGAATGCATACATTTTTCAGTATATATGGTGCCAATGGGAATCGGCCACCGGGTTCTACCAACTGAGCCACACAGAACCACCACATTAAGCATTTTGTGACCGCGTATTTGTAAAAAGCGCTATACAAATAAATTTGATTTGATATTAAATTCTCCCTGAGCCTGTTTAAAGTGCTGCTGAGACCACGTCACAAAGTGTACTGTACAAACCGCACCAAGGTGCCTCTGAACGACTCGGAGTAGAAACCACGAGAGAGAAGAAAACCCCTCTGTATAACTCGTTCCTTTTAGGGAAAATGGCTACGTGCACCTACGTGAAGCCGATTATTTTTTGTTATTTTGTAAACTGACATTTTCCTCAAGGTTTGCTCCTGAGAGGGGGAAAGTCCACAAAAACAACCTCTTGTCAGATAGATAGTTTGCTTACTGGCTGGTTAGTTTTCGGTCAACTCCAAAACTGAAGTGGATGAATAATTATTGTCTGTCTAGTGGTGTTAAAAACAAACAAACCTGTATTTAAATTTTTTAAGTAAAATACACATTTGATGCTTTGTGACATTAAACAGTGTTCAGCAAGGCATTTTCTCTGGCTGCGGCTATAATTCCACGCATACAATATTTGTCTCATTTATTAGAAAGGGTAACAGTTGGGGCGGCGGATGGCGTAGCGGTCTAACGCGCCACACTTTGGTGTGGCGTGCGCTGCCTGTCAGGGACGTTGTTCGAAACCCGCGTCTCTGCCAGACCGGCCCTGGTCGTCAGCCCCGATCGGAGGTGGCGTTTGGCTGTCCGCCTCCGTGGAGAGGGGGGAGGGAGAGCCAGCACGAGTCCATCGAGGAGAAGGTTAAAGGCGTCCGTGGAAGAATTTCCATCTTGGAAGAGGCAGGAACAATCGGCCAGGAATGTGTGTCTCGCTCCCGGAGGACGGGCGGCGGACTCGTGGGGGTGGGGAATTTAAATAAATAGAGGGTTTAATTGGCAACCAAATTGGGAGAAAAACGGAAAAAAAAAACAATTGAAATAAATTTATAGAAGAAAGGGTAACTTAATCTACCTTTTGGTTTGTATGGCTTTCACAGTGCCGGCCAACGTGTTGTCTTTCAGGGCTTCCTGGAGTTCAGCGCACACAAAGAGGCGGCCGGGATGGTGGCTCACTATACGGCCAAGCCTGCGTTCGTGAAGGATATCCGATTGGCCCTGTACCTGTCTCCAATGGTTGGGAGTATTCACGTACGTTACTATTTCACTTTAAGTCATCTGTGTTCAAAGTGGTGGTGTTTTTTTTCCTTCCTTCTTATATTTTATTTTTTCCAACTTATCCCCTTGTGGGGACATAAATTGGGATAAATTGACATTTTAAGCATTTAGCAGACGCTCTTATCCAGCTCTTATCTTTTACATACAATCCATTTATACAGCTGGATATTTTACTGAAGCAATTCAGGTTAAGTACCTTGCTCAAGGGTACAACGGCAAGATGTGCATTAATACATGGTAGGAACAATCATAGTTTGTGCGAGAGATCAGTGCAGTACTACAGTGATAGACATCATTGCAGGCAGCTGCGCACCACACCTGTAACACTGGGAAGGAAAAAGTTAGTAACTTTTTAAAAAACATTTTTTATGAAATGAGTAGGCAGGGATGCATATACAAGAAGTGTTGAGCAAGTAGGCAGTGGTGCTGACATTTGGGTAGATGTACAGAATTCAGTGGTAGTGGAGTCTGAAAAGGTTGAACTGGGCTTGTAACGTTAAGGTTGCAGGTTCAATCCCCAGGTGGGACACTGCCGTCGTACCCTTGAGCTAAAGGTACTTAACCTGAATTGCTTCAGTTAATATCCAGCTGTATAAATGGAGTGTAAAGAAATGTAAACTGTAAGTCGCTCTGGATAAGAGCGTCTGCTAAATGCCTGTAATGTAATGTAATGTAATGTAATGTAATGTAATGGTTGTGGTTGTTTCTCCTCAGACGCCGAAGTTGGATAAGGGCGAGAAGCGGCCCAAACGGCTCAGCCACGCCATGGTCAGCTTCTCACACCTCCCGTCTGATAAAGACGCCGAGTCGGAGGTCCTCGAAGTGGCCAAGATGTTTGGAGAGGTGCGCTTCTCTGAGGTTTCTACTGATGAGGTAAGCTGTGGGAGCTCAACGTGAAATAACCATATGACTTTTTGTAATCGTCTTTTATTGGTTATTTACATTTACATTTTAGGCATTTAGCTCTTATCCAGAGCGACTTACACAGTTTACATTTCTTTACATACAATCCATTTATGCAGCTGGATATTTTACTGAAGCAATTCAGGTTAAGTACCTTTAGCTCAAGGGTACAACGGCGGTGCCTCGCCTGGGAATTGAACCTGCAACCTTAACGTTACAAGCCCAGCTCTCTAACCATTACACTACACTGCCAGCCCTTTTTTTTTTAATCCTTTATAACAATTTTAAAACATTTTACTGTCAAAGTTAACATTTTACAACAAAACAAAGGACAGTCGTATATGCAAAAGGGCCATTCATTCCACAAGGCCAGGGGCATGAAGCAATGCATTCAAACATTAATTACAATCATGAAAACGATGATATAACAAAGTGGGTTCTTGGGGGGGAAAAATAAAATGAACTTAAAAGAAAAACATCCAAATAAAATTATTTTAATTTGAAAAGATGCACAGTAATGAAAAAAAATAAAAAATGCTTGGGTTTATGAATTTTTTATAAGCTTTACCAAAAAATAAACCAATTAATGTGTTTGGGCAGGGTGGTGTTGAGGTCAGGTGTGTGAGGTCTTCAGATCCCGTTCAAGTGAAAGCAGTTACAACTCCGATTCAACGAACACAATTTCTCAAAAACAAAAATATTTTTGTCTTGTCTGTGATCATCTATCCCCAGTGATAATGTCATGTTTAATACAAAAATATCCTGAACTGGAAGTCTAATGTTTTGACTTTGGATGGTGAATTTCCAGTAGTATTTACTATACACAACAGCAGAATTGAAACCAACATAAGAGAAGTGGAAGTTAAAGGTCGTGTAGCTTGTAAATACTTTATCCACAGTGCATTTTCCTCTAAGAAGCAAGCCATCAAACGGCCATACTTTAAAATATTTCTGTGGATATAAGTTTACCGTTGATAAGCCATATACACTGCTCAAAGAAATGAAGGGAACACTTAAATCACACATCGCGCATCTCGATGAACGAAATATTCAAGTTGAAAATCTTTATTGATTACATTGTGTACTTCGTCGAGAACATAATGACGTAAGAACGGTCAATGGAAACCAAAATCATTAACCCGTTGAGGGCTGGATTCAAAATCACACCGAAAATCTAAGTGAAAAATTGAGATCACAGGCTGATCCAACTTGTGTGAATTTCATCAGGACAACTCATAATGTGACTCGGTAGTGTGTATGGCCCCCACGTGCCTGTATGCACTCCCGACAACGTCTGGGCATGCTCTTGATGAGACGGTGGATGGTGTCCTGGGGGATCTCCTCCCAGACCTCGATCAGGGCATCAGTGAGCTCCTGGACAGTCTGTGGCGCTACTTGGCGGCAGCGGATGCACCGATACATAATGTTCCAGACGTGCTCAATTGGATTCAGGTCTGGGGAACATGAGGGCCAGTCAATGGCATCAATGCCTTCGTCATCCAGGAACTGCCTACACACTCTGGCCACATGAGGCCGGGCATTGTCCTGCACCAGGAGGAACCCAGGGCCCACTGCACCAGCGTAAGGTCTGACAATGGGTCTGAGGATTTCATCCCGGTACCTAACAGCAGTCAGGGTACCGTTGGCTAGCACGTGGAGGTTTGTGCGGCCCTCCAAAGATATGCCTCCCCAGACCATCACTGATCCACCGCCAAACCGGTCATGCTGGATGATGTTGCAGGCAGCATAACGTTCGCCACGGAGTCTCCAGACTCTTTCACGTCTGTCACATGTGCTCAGTGTGAACCTGCTCTCATCTGTGAAGAGAACGGGGCGCCAGTGGCCAACCTGCCAATTCTGGTGTTCTCTGGCAGATGCCAATCGAGCTGCACGGTGCTGGGCTGTGAGCACAGGTCCCACTACAGGATGTTGGGCCCTCATGCCACCCTCATGGAGTCTGTTTGAGACAGTTTGGTCAGAAACATGTACACGAGTAGCCCGCTGGAGGTCATTTTGTAGGGCTCTGGCAGTGCTCCTCCTGTTCCTCCTCGCACAAAGGAGCAGATACCGGTCCTGCCGCTGGGTTGTTGCCCTTCTACGGCCCGGTCCAGCTCTCCTCGTGTAATGGCCTGTCTCCCGGTATCTCCTCCACGTTCTTGAGACTGTGCTGGGAGACACAGCAAACCTTCTTGCAACGGCACGTATGGATGTGCCATCCTGGAGGAGCTGGACTACCTGTGCAACCTGAATGGGCTGCAAGTACCGCCTCATGCTACCAGTAGTGACAAGGGCACTAGCAAAATGCAAAACTAGAGAAAAATCAGTCAGGAAGGATAAGGAGAGAGAAATGGTCTGTGGCCACCACCTGCAAAACCATTTACTTTTTGGGTGTTGTCTTGCTGTTGCCTCTCCTGTCCACCTGTTGTCAGCTTCATTTGCACCAAAGCAGGTGAAATTGATTCACAATCGTTTACGCTTCCTAACTGGACAGAGCGATATCCCAGAAGTTTAATTGACTTGGTGTTACACTGTGATGATTAAGTGTTCCCTTAATTTCTTTGAGCAGTGTATATGGGAAGGAAGTGCGCAGAAGGGGACATGGTTCAAATTATGTTCGGTAAACCTTTGAAAGTTTCTCAAGAGCATCTGAAGTTGGGAATGCGAATCCCCACCCATGGCTGTCGTCCAATTAACTTTAATACGTTTTTCTCGCTTTGATGCGTTTCCCAGGTTCTCGTTGAAATGGAAGACTGGAAAGACGCGGAGATCATGGTGAAGTACTACCACACCAATCCGCTCAAGATCTGTGGAAAGAGTGTCAGGGTGGGCATGACGTCCGCTCACAAGCGGCTGAGGTGAGTCTTCCTCCGGCTCAAGCGACGGCCTCCTGGGTGGTCTAGCGGTTACAGCGTTCGACGCCGGCCACTGCGACCTGCGATTCCACCGCCCGCGCCAGTATCAGCTCTGCCACTAGGGGGCGGCCTCCGCCCCAGGGTGAGTTCAATGCGTATAGGAGTGGCTCTGTGTACCAGAGTTACAGTCGACTGCTTGGCGAGTATAAATGTCTTCTCTCTCGTGAGGGTGTATTCATCCGCAAAACCTATGTAACTCAATGCGCATGAGAAATAACCTTTTCCCCCACGGTTCGCTGGGGGAAAGAAATGCAAAATATAAAATTGCTTTTCCCCCACCGAACCGTGATTTTTGTGTATGGATTATTGGCCATAATTTACGGAACAAAGCAAGGCACACATCTTTCTTTCTTTAAAAAAAATAAAATAAATGTCCGTCAATACTGCTGCAACCGCACACAAAAAAAAGTTCCACGTGCGTTAGTGGTTAAAGCAAGATTGCATTAATTTGGTTCACAGCATGTACCGAACCAAAGATCCTGTACCGAACAGTTCGGTGCCAATACGTGTACCGTTACACCCCTAGTTCATGCGTGTTGTAGGCTGGCAGGCAGTGTAGTGTAATGGTTAGGGAGCTGGGCTTGTAAATTGAGGTTCAATTGCAGGTTAAATTCCCAGGTGGAGCACTGCTGTTGTACCCTTGAGCAAGGTACTTAACCTGAATTGCTTCAGTAAAATATCCAGCTGTATAAATGGATTGTATGTAAAGAAATGTAAAGTGTAAGTCGCTCTGGATAAGAGCTAAATGCCTAAAATGTCAATGTAAAATGTAAATGTAAATAAGGCCAAAGGTCTCCCACACCCTCTCCTTGAACAGACGGTCAACACTCCTTCCATCTCTTGTGAGGAAGAAAAAATATTACACATAAACTGTGTAAGTCCCTCTGGATAAGAGCGTCCGCTAAATGCCTCAAAACGTAAACGTGATGTACTCTTTTGTAGACCGAGTCCCGAGCCGTCCAGGAGAGGGGACTCCAGCCGGAGCTACTGCAACTGGCCCAGGAGGAGCTCGCACTCCACCTCCACGAGCAAGGCCAAGCCCAAGGAGCCGGCGGAGAAGAAGAAGGAGGAGGAGGAGGAGGAGGAGGACGGGGCGAGAGCCGCGCACCGCCACGGCGGGGGGAAGGGGGAGGGGAGCGAGCACGCCGATGCCGGCCTGGACAGCGCGGGAGAGGACGACGAGCAGGGCATGAAGGTGGACGACGAGCTGGGCCTCCTCCACGAGGAGCCCGGCCAGGGAGGAGGCGCGGGCGACGAGCGGGCCCCTCGGGCCCCCGTAACCGAGACGACGGACGCCTCCGAGGCCTCCGAGGGCCCCGGGGCCGAGGCGGAGCAGAACCGGGAGGAGGAGGAGGCGACGGCGCTGGACTCCGGGCGAGGGACCCCGGGCGAGACGACCACCGCTCTCGCCGTCTCGGAAGAGGAGCCGATGAACCCTGACGCCTCCGCGAAGGACCCGACGGAGGAGTTCCACGAAAGCGAGGAAGTAAGAGCCGCGTTTCCTTTCGCCACCTTTTTCATAAAATGGCCGCCGCTGCGAGCGTGTGGGAACGAACGAAGCCGTGATTTGTGACTGCCGCACCGGAGGAACTCTGGCTTTCGTTCTTAATTGACTTTTCCCCCTTACCACTTTTCCCGAGTATTTTATGCTGTCAGCTCATCAAAGCGCTAAGTTTTTGATTGTTCTTTAAAGACAAAAGTGTAGTTTTAATTGTTTATTCTCCAAACGAAGCATTTGTGTTTGATGGTTTTATTGTTATGTTACAAAAGTTGCATTTGTTTTTTGTTTCCCCCAACAGGAAAGTATGGATTTCCCTGATAACATGGATGACTTTGTTACTTTAGATGAGCTTGACAACGATACTGGCGGGAACTTTGGTAAGTTTTTAAAGAGGGGATGATGTGTGCACCAAAATGAGTACTGCGTGGAACTCCAGGTCAACATATATTATAATCTTGTGATAAAATAGCCCACTTTTACGGAGACCGGGGTTCAATTCCCCGTCTCGCCAAGTGTCGGCTCGGGCCGGGAGTGCCACCAGGGGGCGGCGATTGGCTGTCCGCCCCAGGGGGGGAGGGAGCCGACGTGACGTTCGCTGCGTATAGTGGCCCTGTAAGTACCGGGGTTCGGTCGACGGCCTGCGGGTGCCGTCTCGTAAGAGACGTCACTTCGCTTCGTCACTACCGGTCACAGGACTACGGCAGCGAACTCACATTACTAGGGGGTGATTGACGTTAAAATAGCGGGTCTAATTGGCTACCAAATTGGGAGAAAATGGGATAAAATCAGTAAAACAAATAAAAAATAAAAAAATAAAAATAAATAGCCCACTTTTACAATGACAAAACATGAGTCGTCATTCTGAGATACTGAAATGTGATAGAATTTTGTAGTCGTTGAGGTTTAGTTTTTGACTATTGTTTTGTTGCATTTAATGCTGTGAAATCTATTTCTCAACATCCAAATGCTGCATGCACTCAAAAGCTCATCTGTTCAATAAGTCAATTAGCCTGATTAGATCAATATAACCTCCTTTAGTTTAGGCTCATTGCGTTTTGCTATGTATCCCAGCATCCTCTTGGCCTTTTTTTTTACTGCTACAGCACAAATCTTACATCCTGATAGATCTACTACCAAGTCTTTTTCAAAATGAAGAATTTTGTTCTAAAATTTTTAAATGTTAATTTCCTCACATAAAATACTCCTGTCTTAAATGTTAATTTCCCACATGTAGAACTTTTAGATTTAGCAATATTGAATGTTATCTTCCAGGTTTCTACCCACTTCTGGATTTTGTTTTTTTAAAACGTTTACTTCAATGCAGGAGAGATTTTGACCTTATTCCAGGTAGATTTGACAAAATAAAAGATTTCTCTTTGCTAAACTCAAACTCTTTGAAACTTTTGTATTGTATATTTAACGACAAACATCCCTATCCAGATCGTTTATGTAGATAAGGAAAAGCAGAGGGGGGGGCGGTCTGACCATCTTGAAACATAATGTAGGCTCTCTGGCTTTGAATGTTCCTCTTTTGTTGCAATTTGGACAAAATTGTTGTGGAGCTGAGGATGAGCTTGTTTTAGAGCTATGTTAACATGAGTTTGTCTGTATTTGTGATATTTTCATTGCATTTTGTACAAATACACTATACTCCAATGTATAATAACTCAACATATTGTTGTTGTTTTTAATTGCAGATTCCGTGGACTCTGTCGAGGTTAGTAGATGTGTTAATGGTATCACTTTGTTTATCTAGATAAACAACATTTGTGAAAGTCAACAAAATTCTGTCCGTTTTCTGTAAGAGTGCCGCTTCATGAAGTGTGTTTTTAATCATATCAAAAGGATAAAAAATGTTGTTTTTTATTTATTTAAGTGAAACATTGTACAAGTGGGTGGGAAAATGTCCCTTTTTCAGCTAAACACATGACAGACTAGGGTAAGCAAGTTGAATCTTGTGAGGGTGGGACTGAGCAGCCACTCTGTTCAATCCTGTGTGGCAGGGGCAGCGGATAGCGTAGCGGTCTAACGCACCGTATTTTGGCTGGTCCGATACAGAGTGCGCCGCCTGTCAGGGATGCGGTTCGAAACCCGTCTCTACCAGACCGGCCCTGGTCGTTATCTCCGATCGGGGGCAGCGATTGGCTATCCGCCCCAGGGGGGGGGGGGGGGGAGGGTGAGCCGGCTCGGGTCCGCCTCAAAGCACGTAAGGGTGTCTCCAGAACGTGGGTGGGCGAATTCCATCTCAAAGGAAGAGGAGTTCGCTGCCCTCGGAGAATTAGCTTGTCTCGTAGAGACGAGCTTGCAGACTCGTGTGGGGAGGGTAAATCGAAATAAATAGAGGATGTAATTGGCTACCAAATTGGCGTGTGGCGCTGAGCAGCCGCTCTGTTAAATCCATGTGAATTGCTGTGTGCGCAGGGAGGGAAGGTTGTGACTGTGCGACGCATCAGGAAGGGATACGGTTTGGAGGATTCCCTGTTGAAACTGGCCGAACCTTTCGGGAGAGTGACGAACCACACGATATCTTTCTACAGACAAGAGGTGAGCGTGTCTTGCGTTGTCCGTGACATTGTGTGAGCCAAATCACGAGCACCCCACTCTTCCAGTCGATAGAATTGTAGACATTTGTGATTTGTCAGTGTGCAGATCATTTTGTTATATGAGTTATTTCTTCAGAGAGATTAATGGACTGGGCTCGAACCCACGTGGGAAAAGTGCCTTTACCGGCCGTGACACCTTAGGGCTATTTAAAGATTTAAAGTGGTTTAATCTTTTAATCCGCTCCTTGATGATCAGCTCATATTCCAACATCTCTATTTATTCATTTGACATTTCACAACGAGGCTACCCCTCACCCCCCCATTTGTAAACAATTAAACAGTGCTTCCTGCTTCCTGCTTCCTTTCCTAATGTGCATTTGTACATTATTGTTACATGGCAGAGCAAGCTACTTCATACTGAAACTCCCATTTCCTCTCAACTTCCCAAATTCATTTTCAAATGGAAATACCATCTACCGGGGGCCAGTTATGAAATTCTGTTAGTCCTTGTGGGGGAGAAAAAGGAGGAGAAATGCAAACCTGGCGAAAATGTATTCAGTATTTTTTTCTTCTTTTGTGATTTTAGGCATTGATGGAGCTGGAGAGTTATGAGGCAGCGAATCGAATGATTCAGTTCTATCAGGGGAACAAAAAGGCCCTGGTCCTCGGCAGACCTGTGTCCGTCAGCATGTGTCTCACACTGCAAAAGCTAGAGGTGAGTCTGCTGTGGCCATTCCGGTGTCGTGGAAATTAAAACTCAGTAGGATCAGAGAGAATTTCTTTAAACAGTATTAACCTCCTAAGACCGTGCGTCCTCATATGGGGACATAATATTTCCAAATAGCTCGGGGAATTTAAAAATGCATACCAAAAAAATCTCAGGTCTCAGGAGGTTAAAGCTTTAATTACGAGCAGCTGCACGGAGACCCGTGTCACGCAGGACAGCGAATCTCCCGCCTTCAGATTCAAATGGATATTTATATCCAACACAACGGAAAGGGAGGGAACAGTCACAAGGGGGAGGTAACGGGGAGTTAACTTACAGGTAATTGGAGCTATGGGGTAACATGAAGATATAACAGGTTGTTAGAACAGCCCTCCAAGGGTCTTAAACCAATGGGAAGGAGGTTTCCTGCCGTGGGGGAAACGTCACAAAAGAACAGATGTTCTTTTGAAGTTGTGGCGCGAAAAGCCTTTGTTTGCCTGGTCACTCCGAACTGCAGCGTCCCACTGAGTTAATTAGTGTCTGCGTGTCCCCTGTGGATGTTTCTAGCATTCCAACTTAATACAAAAATGTTTACTTCCACAGAGGTATTTACAGAAGAATGTATATAACTGTGTATATTTGACTGGCCTGAAATTCTGAAATGCGTTCTGTGAAAGCAATACTCGACCAAATAAAATTCATCTGAACATTAATATGGAATACTCAATATTGAAGTGAAGGAACCCAAAGCGCTTTACAACAATAGGGGCAACTCACCGCAGCCATAGTGCGCCAGTACAAACTCACTACACATCAGATACACAGTGGAGAGGTGAAGAGGGAAGGAATTAATCAATTCCATGTATATATATATATGTATATATATTTGTGTGTGTATATTGTCATGGTTGGGAATTTAGCCAGGACACCGGGTTAACACCCCACTCTTGCATTTGGGAACACCAAATCAGATAAACCAAAAACTATTTTGTGGCATACTCCATTGGCCTTCTAGACAGACAGGGGAGTGGACAGCTGGATAAGAGGAAGGGCCTTAACGCTGGGCTGTAATATAGGTCTTTAGGATGTTGTGAGTTGTGCTGCGTTTTTATTTTGACTTTTGATGTTTATAGCATATTAAACATGGTGTGCTGCCTGTACCTTGTATACTGTGTGGGTATGCACCTCATATAGTGTTTAATGTGTATGTCTTCATATAATATATTAATATAATATATGCCATTTAGCAGACGCTTTTATCCAAAGCGACTTACAGTAGTGAACGCATACATGTTTCAGTGTGGTCCCAGCGGGAATCAAACCCACAACCTATGTGTTGTCAGCGTCGTGCTCTCCCTACTGAGCCCCACAGAACCACCAGTCGTCTTTTCGTTACCACGGAGCACAGTATGCAAAGTACATTTCTGTGAAAGCAGACAGTAAAGATCTCTAATGTAATGTAATGTAATGTAAATGTATTGTATTGTAATGTATTGTATTGTATTGTATTGTATTGTATTGTATTGTATGTAAATGTAATGTATTGTATTGTAATGTAATGGTGTTCAGGGTCCCAGCGGAAGGTCTATCTACATCGGCAAGCTCCC
Organism: Aldrovandia affinis; assembly: GCA_029706075.1. Taxonomy (NCBI): domain Eukaryota; kingdom Metazoa; phylum Chordata; class Actinopteri; order Notacanthiformes; family Halosauridae; genus Aldrovandia; species Aldrovandia affinis. The sequence continues at coordinate 367,921 of JAINUG010000288.1, read as the reverse complement.
CCTCCAGAAGTACTCGGACATCTCCCTCCTGCGGCTCGCCCAACCTTTCGGGAAAATCAGCGCCTATCACTTGAACTGGCGTTATAGGAAGGTAGATCACATGTTTCTCATTCACATTCACTTTCGGCGGGTGGTTCCCGTGGTTACGGCAGATTGCATTCTGGGAAAAGGCACCCTTGAGTCAAAGCGATGGAAGTCTAGTCACTGATTTTCCCCCCTATATAGATGTTGTACACTCCCCTAATATGTTATTGAAGAGGTTATTTCATGAGTGGTCTAATGTCCCACTTGTTGTAAATAACCATTAACCTCATGCTTAATCAACTACAGATTCTATGATTTGGACGGTTTTCAATCCTAAATCTAACCTGAAAGGCACACAGTGGTAATTTTTTTTCTTTTTAAATTTCATGAATGAACAAAATCTTTCCATCTTAGTCCTGCTTATTACCATTTTAATTAATGATGATGAGACAGAATTAAAAAAAAAATTATTATATTTTATTTATTTTTATTTTTTACAAAGCCCACTCATACTGATTTTAATTTAACAAAAGAACACTTTCAGTTCAGTTGATGATGTTGGCTTAACGTGATTGCTTTTCTGTGATTCTTTTACATCGGCAGTGTTTATGCCTTTGCATTCATTTTAAGGCAAGACTGTTTAAAAAAAAATACCTTTGCCACACTTCAGTTTTGATTGTGTAAAGGATAAGACTCCCAGCTCATCCTGCCTCTTAAAGTAAAAAATAAAGTTGTTTCTTTTTATTGTCTTGCACAGAGTACAACGAAATTTGAATTGTGTCATTTACCAATAACAAAACAGCAACACAACAGAAATAGCAGAAACCAGAAACAAATTCAGCTTCTAAATATAAAAATTTCAATAAAAAAGAAATATCAACATTTGCTGTTATAAAATTTAAGATATAAAAACAATATGCTCACCCTGCCATTTACAAGTTAAAAGTTTCATTATTTATAGCAGCTCTGGAAGTGAGTAATCCTAGCTCTTAAACATTTCAGTAGAATAGCAGCTCACCCTGCCTCTTAAACGTTTCAGTGCTACATCCAAATGGAGAGCGTGGACGCCGCACAGAAGATGGTTCAGAAGTACCTGCAGCGCCCCCCCAAGTTTTACGGCTCGGTGCTGCGCATCTGTTTGTGCCGAAAGGGAGACTCACAGATACCTTGGTGAGTCATTTCACACGTACTCTGGAATACTTTCATACTTTCCATCACTTTCGCACGCTGTTAATAATAATGCTATGCAATATTATCTATGCCATACCATCTTTAGAAATGTGTCTTTCTTCGCGCCAGTTTGGCTCTGGCCAGGAGTGCCACTAGGGGGCGGCAGTTGACTGTCCGCCCAGGGAGGGGGGAGGGAAGCCGATATGAGCTCGCTGCGTATAGGAGTGGTCCTGTGTCTTAGTGGCCGTGGCGGATGCCGGCTCCGAGGAGGCCCCTTACCAGTCTCAGGACTACGGCAGCGACCTCTCATACGAGGGAGGCGGGGGGGGTAATTGACATGAAAAAGAGAGGATACAATTGGCAACTAAAAATAGGGAGACAAATGGGGAATACAAGCATAAACAGAATATGAATATATATTATCTAATAAATATATTTAGCCTGACTGCTGGTTCATGGCTGAATTGAGAGGCTAACCCCACGCAGCACTTCACAGTGAGGTATACTTTCCACCGGCCTACCAGCCACAGACTTGAAATACGTGGCCCAGTGGTATAATAATAAATAATACATTTTATTTATAATGCACTTTTCATTATAAGTAAATCTCAAAAGCATAAAACAAAGAAAACAAACGCAAAGATGTATAAAAATAAGTATTTGGTATTACTTGTTCCAAGTTACGTTCTGTAGGTGTGTGAGGAATAATGAGGGGGTATAAATGGGGCCACACTTGTTTGGGGAATCTGTGATGCCGACTATATCTCAACGCCTCCCGCGTGGTCCAGTGGTTACAACGTTCGATACTGGCCACGGAGACCGGGGTTTGATTCCGGGTCGGCTCTGGCCGGGAGTGCCACCAGGGGCGGCGATTGGCTGTCCGCCCCAGGGAGGGGGGAGGGAAGCCGACAGGACGTTCGCTGCGCATAAGAGTGGCCCTGCAGTATACCGGGTTACGGTCCACGGCCTGGCGAGTGCCGTCTCGGAGGAGACAATACTTAGCCTTCGTCACTACCAGTCGCAGGACTACGGCAGCGAACTCACATTACTAGGGGGGGATTGACATTAAAAAAATAGTGGGTGTAATTGGCTACTAAATTGGGAGAAAATGGGATAAAATCAGAAACAAAATCTCAAAATATCTCCTCCTCAGCCTTCTTCTTTCATCAATGACGTGAGCTAATCCGATTGAATTCTTCACCTATGGAGAATTGACTGTATTGTTTAAAGAACTTTTTAAATTGTTATGATTTATTTCTTTTTTTTTAACCATCTTTGCCTCGTTCGTTCGATTAAGCGCATTTTCTCTTTCTGCCGTGTTGCATCAATGCAGGAAAGCGCCGAAAAAGTATGAGCTTTGGGTCCTCCAGCAGCAGAGACCCAAAGGCCCAAAGGACAAGATGGACGCGGACGCAGACGCAGAGGCAGAGGTGGAGGCCGAGGCAGAGAATGGCCAGGCTACAGGAAGCCCCGCTGCACAGAAGGCCCACGCTGAGGAGGTAAGAACGGTTGTTTTCATTACATTACATTACATTATTTAGCAGACGCTCTTTTCCAGAGCCACTTACAGTTCACATTTCTTTACATACAATCCATTTATACAGATGGATATTTTACTGAAGCAATTCAGGTTAAGTACCTTGCTCAAGGGTACAAAGGCAGTGTCCCACCTGGGGATTGAACCTGCAACCTTAACGTTACAAGCCCAGTTCCTAACCATTATACCACACTTTTCCTGACTGGAACCGGGCATAAAGCACACCTGGTGATCAGGAAGTCAGCGATCCTTCAGGGATGCATGCTGTGGAATAATGCAGTTACGTAGGGGGCGTTACTGGGGCGGAAATGTGGGGCGGCATCGGCTCAGTGGTTAGCGACACAGGCTGGCAAATCAAATCAAATGAAATGTATTTGGTGCTTGCTGGTTGTCAAAAACGCTCAGAGGGGGAACCCAGGCCTAGACCCCCAAAAGGCCAAAGGCAACAGTGGCATCCCTTGGTAGGGAGAAACCTTGGGACGAACCAGACTAAAAAGGGGATGAGCTCATCCTCTAAGTGGAGGGTTGCTGGTTCAAATCCCAGGAGGGCCAGCGTGCCCTTCTTTGGGCACTGCCGAAGTGCCCTTAAGCAAGGCACTGAACCCCTAAACTGCTCCTGGGGCGCCCGTGCTATGGCTGACCCTGCGCTCTGACCTCTGATGGTGTGTGCGAAAAGATCAATTCCAATAACCCCAGTGTAAAAAAACTAACATTTCTTAATAGAGATTATAATAGTTATAATACTTATATTATTTACATTTTACATTTTAGGCATTTAGTAGACACTCTTATCCAGAGCGACTTACACATTTTTCTACATTTCTTTACATACAATCCATTTATACAGCTGGATATTTTACTGAAGCAATTCAGGTTAAGTACCTTTAGCTCAAGGGTACAACAGCAGTACCCCACCTGGGAATTGAACCTGCAACCTCTGAGTTACAAGCCCAGCTCCCTAACTATATTATATATTACAGGGGCCGATAATTATATATTACAGGGGCCGATAATTATATAATATATTACAGGGGCCGATAATTATATGATATATTACAGGGGCCGATTCTGGGGCCGACTGCTAATATACTTCTCTGTCACGTCTGAAATTGTGTTGGAGATAAATGAGCGCTTGCTGTTGTTCTGTCCTGCAGGATGTCCAGACGGCTGCCTCGGACAGCGATCCGGTGTCCGGGGCCCCTGCCTCTGACGCGCCCTGCAGCAGAGAGGACAAAGGGGAGCCTAAACCTGATGTCCCGCCCGTCCCGCTGGGGCCGTACCAGCCCAACAACCCAGTAGGTGAGGAAGGCGACTGCTGTGCCACGTCAAAAACCACATCAGCACGAACCCTTCGGACTATTGAGGTTATCCAGCATATGCTCAAATTGAGTGAGGTGTATAACCTTTTTAACAAATACATGGATCTAAAAATTATTATTTTTTTTTTTTTAAGCTTAATTTCAAGACAATGCATCTACAGTGTGCGCTCCCAGATGTGGCAAATGTGTAATTTTCTCTTTCAGGAATAGACTACATTGTGCAAAGGACTGGATTCTTCTGCAAACTCTGTAAGGTGTTCTACACCAACGAAAAAACAGCCAAATCACTCCACTGTAGCAGCCTGGCACATTATCAGAAACTAAAGGTGACTACAGCCCGTTTAACGTTGTCAGTAACAACCATCATATAAATGTTTATTTTTTTCAGCAATTTGCCATTGAATAACTAATATAAATTTATATAAAGGATACTAAATTTGGAGGAAAAATGGGAATAAACAGCAAAAATAGAAAATCTAAAAATAATAATAGTCTTTGACTGGTTGCGTCATAAACAGGATACTGACTGCTTCATTATTATTGGAATAATACTGTTATTGGAATAAAGTGTTTACATGACCCTAGATGGGCCGAACGGCCCGTTCTCATCATTATGTATTCTTATGACTCATGCCATACTTGAATATTCAGGGTGTCTGGGCGGAGTTTGGACGAGGGCCTCTTGCATCTTGCTAGAACACTCACTTTGGCAACACTGTGGATTACGAATAAAATGGTTGGTTTCAGGGATGAATGGCGGTTGTTAGCGGATTTCTGACGTGCTTTTGTGTCACTGGTTTTCAGAAGATGCTGGCAGAGGACGATCCCACCGAATGAGGGAAGTCGTGGGTTTGGAAACTCTCGGTCTACCCCCTCGCTCCCGCGTGGAATCCAGTCGCTCTTCTTCCGTTTCGATTTTTTAACATTCCGACCTTTACCTTGTTAACAGTAATTTAAGTTGATATTGGAAATATGCTTTATTGTAGCTTTTCAGTTATTCCAGTCCTTTGTGTGTGTTTGTATGTGTGTATACACACATTGCACTGCTTATCAATAAACATTTTAGTTATCTGGAGAGCTCCGTTTCAGTTTGAATTCAATTTGAGTCAACCCAACACCCCCCGAAACTCTTTGTTTCTATTAACATTTCACACAACATTAACATTACATTACAGGCATTTAGCAGACGCTCTTATCCAGAGTTTCGCATTTCTTTACATACAACCCATTTATACAGCTGGATAGTTACTGAAGCAATCCAGATTAAGTACCTTGCTCAAGGGTACAACAGCAGTGCCCCCACCTGGGATAAACCTGCAACCTTTGCGTTACAAGCCCAGTTCCCTAACCACTATGCTAACACTGCCGCCCGTGTGGTTATTCAGTGGTTGTACGATTGAACTTGATTTGGCACATAACCAGCAGCTGTACCACTCTGTAGCCACCATGTCAAACTGCTGAAGCTAAGCAGGTGTGGGCTTGGTTAGTACTTGGATGGGAAGAGGTGCTGGTGTGCCTGTAGAGCAGAGGCACAGCATCCGTTTCTGGAGGGCCAGTGTGTATACAGATTGTTTGTTTACGCCAATTACCCTGACTCAATTAGCTAAATGGTTGTATACACAAAGTCTGGTTCACTCATAGGTTAGACCACAGTTTTATATAAGCTTGTCAAGAAATTGAGCAAAAATGTCAGATAACGTACATATGTTATTAAATACTGGACTAATTCAATAATCGAGAACAAAAGTTCTCCTCGTTGAAAGCCGGTTCGACGATGGCCATTGCGACCGGGGTTCAATTCCACCGGCCGCGCCAGTATCGACTCTGGCCGGGAGTGACACTAGGGGGTGGCAATTGGCTGTCCACCCCAGGGAGGGGGGAAGGTATATGAGTTACTGCAGCGTTAGTTACAGTCGACGGCTTGGCGAGTGTCGGCTCGGAGGAGGGTGGTACATCGCCTTTGTCACTGCCGGGCTCAGGGCTACGGCAGCAAACTCACAATATGAGGGGGGGATTGAAAACAGAGGGTGTAATTGGCTACTAAATTGGGAGGAAAATTGGGGGAAAAACTGAAACAAAATCCAGAAACCGATTTGGCCCTTCTTCCCCCACCTCTCCCAGTAGCAGTGCTCTTCCCACTGGACCAGTTGGAAACCCAATGACCCGGAACAGTGATGTAGAACAACCTCGGCTCTGGGCCCCCGTGTGTGCTGGCTTTCCTTCCAACCACAATAGTAACCTCTGAATTATTATGTATATTATAGCTGTTAGTTAGTTATTAAGTAGACGTGTTTAATGTCTAGTGAGGGTTGATGTACCCTCCCAAGGCCACATTATGTCAGAAACATTTTAAATTTACATTTTTGGGCATTTAGCAGACGCTCTTATCCAGAGCGACTTACACAATTTACATCTCTTTTACAATCAATTTATACAGCTGGATATTAGTAATTCAGGTTAAGTACCTTGCTTAAGGGTACAATGGCAGCACCCCCACCTGGGAATCGAACCAACAACCTCTGAGTTACAAGTCTAGTTCCCTAACCATTACACTATACTGCCGCCCTCAGAAATAGCTGTGTATGCCATGAAGAATAAGCGTCATATTCACGTTCCATGGGCTTTTAATCCGTTGGATCAACTAATGCTTCGATGTTCTCATGTTTATTTTAATTTAACCTTTATTTAACCAGGAAGTCCCATTGAGATACGGGATCTCTTTTACAAGGGAGACCTGGCCGAGACAACAGCAGCAATAAAACATACAGTATATCAAACATAAAAACATAAAAACATACATGGTAATAAAGTGCTTTATATAATGCTAATGTTTTGATGTTCTGTCATGTTCTATATAACAGATTATTTCCTTTCGAAAGGGGTTACATTTTTAATCGATTAAATTGTAGATTAAAAATTGGAACGAGTGAAGTCCCAATTGCTGGAATTTTTTGTTGACACCTGATCACCAAAAACTTCATGCATTGTTTTCATAATGTATTTTATAGCAGAAATGTATTGGTAATTAGTATTGATATTAATATGAAACGTGTGGACTCCTTTGTAATTGCGATTTTGTTACTTCAAATTTACTCCCCCCACGCATTCAGTGTTTCCATTATTTTGTCTACCCCTGTACTACTACTTTGATGCAGTTGCAATTTGTTCTGCTACAGTGGCACATTCATATTTTAAAGAACTGTTGTTTGTAATCGCAAATATACCATGATCTATTTCTTACTCAATGTCTTCACAGAAATGTTTTCGTTTGGATTAATGTACGAATTGTTTAGTCGCTGTACATCGGAACAGTTCGAGCAGCAGGCTTAGCCATGTTGTGACATATTTTATATGATTGTTTATTCTTTTATTTTTTATCTGGCGCAATGCATTAATAGTTTCTATCAACAGTCATCCATCACCAGACAAACACAGGCTACCACACCTCACATAGTACCCTCTTATAGACCCATACCTCCAATTCTAATATCCAGCATTAAGGCCTGGTACCACAGGCAAAAGCATCGATTTTGGTTCAGTTTGTCAATTTTGATATTTTGCTTCTATAACTTCCAAACTTTCATAAAATGTGAACAATAATGACAAATAATGAATATAAATCATTTGTTTTTCTGATTTTATACCACTTATGTCAAGTACACAAATACATAATGTTTGCTTATGTTAGCATCTTTCTTTGTGATTTGCCTCCGCAATTTTAAAACGGACCTAGTTGAATCGCATATCATTCCAATGCATACTCTCTCAATCATATTTCTAGCTCAACCATATATGGCTATTTCCTTTGCAGTCATGGTAGTAAAGGAGGAAATGCAAGTATGGCACTCTGATCTCATAGGCTACTGGCCATTTCTTGCATTGTGATTGGATGGAAAGTGTCACATGACCACCTGAAAGGTCACAATCCATATTTCTTCAACTCATCTGTCACAGTAAATGGTAAAATAAAAAAGTATTAGTTCACAATTATGTGCACCAATATGAGAGCGGTAACATTTCTGATATATTCAAGCATCTGTAGGCTATATGGTGAATGTAGGATAGGCCTTCACATTTTAGTAGTAGAATAAAATTGACTGCTGTTGTTGAATAGCCTAAATAAACATACTATTAAGTCTTGGCATATGCATATACACTGGCACTACAGCAGTACTGATTTATAATATATCAATCATCATAAAAACTATCATTTTTTATGAGGTTCAGTGAGGTTTGCTGTCTGGATAGTACAGCAACAATTGCAGGAAGACATTACCAATGGGGCAGGCATAGCTGACTGACATTCCTCACTGCATATATTAGTTAAAATAGCCGTTTACTGTTTACCCAATAAGAAGTAAGCCTTTTTTTCAGTCAATAATTTCAGTAGTTAAAACAAATTAATTTCATACATTGTTTGTACAATAGCATATGTTTTTTTATTCGTTTTTTAGATGCCACTTATGAATAAGAAATTAAATCATATCACATAACTTGTCACATTTACATTGTTCTTGTGCATCACATGCTCTTGCAGTAGCAAATGTTTAACGGCCATTTTCTCAAAATGACATTGCATTTGGCGTATGCAAAATATATCTCACACTTCGTAATTGGTACAGCCACTTCATTTTACATACTGCTTCTTAAATGTAATTGCTGATCATTTCTAAAAATAGGCCAAAAGCATAATATAAGCATGTATAGTGTTTTTTTGTAATGAAAAAAATATTTTGACAAAAGGCTCTGACAATTACCAATCATTTAGTTTTTCATAACATTAAAACAAAATATGCTAAATATGCAACTCATTTGCATAATTTCATTGTAAAGAAAAATACAAAATCATGATACAAAAAATTATTGTATTTTTGTGTGTGTGTATCTTGTACTATTTCATTCAGATAGGACAGGAATTATTTATCTTTTATTATTTATCTTCTTTAATTATTATTTTTGCCTATTCACTTGTGGTACATCCCCTTCAGCATATAGTTTATTTTCTTTAAAACATTTTTTCTCATTGGAGAGTTTTCCCCTCTTTGATTTCTCTCTCCCTCATCACAGATCACACATTTGACAGAAGAGTCATCATAAACCCAAAACCCAGGATAGAGGGGCTGAGTGAATGTAGTTTGGACTCTGTGGAGGAGGGTCATTGTGTCAGAAATGCTGTAGAAGGACAGAGTTCCTGCCCCATGATCCAGATACACTCCTATTCTGGAGGAGGAGGGGAGAGAGTTCAGTGTTCTCATTATTGTGCCTGAAACGGCAACTGGAAGGAGAGCAGAACAAACTCCAGGACTTGTCATTATGTCCCAGAGCACAGTCAACACCCCATCCTTTCCTGCTGATCTCTTTATATGAGACTGCTATATAAAAACCTCTCCTCACTCCAATCTACCTCCCAGTAACAGCATCCAGACAGACCCTCTCTGCACAGCACTTGGTACCAGCCATTGAATCTCTCTGGGTGATCAGGATATGACTGGGTCTCTACCACCCACGTCACCTCTCTGTTCCCCTCAGACAGACGGAGGCGTCTATTCGCTGTGTTGGGGTCCAGTGTGAGCTGACAGGAATCTGATGGAGGAGAAGAAGGAGAGAAGATACCTCAGTAATCATAATCATCACATTACATCACTTAGATATTTTACACGTTTAAATATTTTCTTTCATTCACACATTTAGCTTTTATTTTTGTTGTACTTTTTCTTTTCTTTACCTTTGTATTGAATTTTCTATCAATATTATCATTGTTTTTCTAACATATCATTCTTAGTAACGTTCTTCATACAGTGTGTTACTGTAGGACATGTATGATGGTATTCATATTTGATCCGTGTGATTAATGCCAGAATCACTGCAGCTGAATTAATAGGGATCTGATGGAGGAGATGTATGAGATCCCTAAAGTGAGTCAGTCATGAATATAGAAAATACTATAAATCATCTTATTATTCATATTTTCATCGTATTGTCATGTTGTCTTATTGTTTTAATTTAGTTTTAATTACAGACTCACATTGTAAGAAGTGCTCCCTGGTCCTGGACTCTAGAATATGGAGTCCCTCCACTGTAGAGAGAGATCACAAGAAAGATGAGCTCCTAAAGATTAACTTTTTATCATATTTCCTGGAGAAATGAAAAAAGCTTCATAGATAGGATACAAAATACAGTGCCATAGATTAAATACAGTACACTTATTAGAATTGGGTAAAAAAAAAACTTGCCAGTATTATCAAGCTTATTGTGTTGTATTGACGTGAGGAATAGGGTTCACAATCCAACAAGACTACACTAAATTGGGCAAAGCTCCAGCTGAAACCCTGCATGCAGAATTCTGCTAAAACATCCTGCCAGTGCTGAGGAATATCCCTTATCACAAAAGTTGCTTAAAATAATTCCTAAATGTTAAATGGCCTACATGACATAAAATTAAGAAAACGATTTCTTCTGTAATCACCTGTTTGAGAGATCTTGACTAATTCCTCCTTGCAGACTTCCTCCAGTCGCTCTTTCAGTTCAGAGACAGATTTCTTCATAGCCTCAAAAGAGAAGTGTGGATTGACAGTGATGCTGGGTAAGTCTCCAGGTCCAGGAGGGGCACAGACAAACTGACAGCTCTACAGAGAGACAGACAGACAGACAGACAGACAGACAACCAAATGCAGTCTCAATACACATTTCTGTGGAGATGCCAGGAGAAAATCTTTGTAAATGAGGAACACGCCTCACCATGTACAGTGGGGAAAATAAGTATTTCACCCCCTGCTGATTTTGTGAGTTTGCCCCCTTACAAAGAAAGGAACGGTCTATAATTTTCATGGTAGGTTCATCTTAACAGTGAGAGACAGAATATTAAAAAAATCCCAGAAAATCACATTATATGAATTTTAAACATTTATTTGTGTTTTATTGAGGAAAATAAGTATTTCACCCCCTAGCAAAACATGACTCAGTACTTGGTGGAGAAACCCTTGTTGGCAAGCACAGCGGTCAGACGTTTCTTGTAGTTGGTCACCAAGTTTGCGCAGATCCCAGGAGGGATTTTGGCCCACTCCTCTTTGCAGATCCTCTCCAAATCCTTAGAAATCCATTTTCAGTGTCCTGGCTGAGGGAAGGAGGTTCTCACCCAAGATTTCCCGGTACATGGCCCCATTCATCCTCCCCTCGATCCAGTGAAGTCGTCCTGTGCCCTTAGCAGAGAAACAGCCCCAAAGCATAATGTTTCCACCGCTATGCTTGACGGTGGGGATGGTGTTCTTGGGGTCCAAGGCAGCTTTTTTCTTCCTCCAAACACGGCGAGTCGAGTTGATGCCAAAGAGCTCGATTTTAGTCTCATCTGACCACAGCACTTTCTCCCAAGCCTCCTCTGAATCATCCAGGTGCTCATTGGCAAACTTCAGACGGGCCTGTACATGTGCCTTCTTGAGCAGGGGGACCTTGCGGGCACTACAGGATTTCAATCCATTACGGCGTAGTGTGTTACCAATGGTCATCTTGGTGACTGTGGTCCCAGCTGCCTTGAGATCATCAACAAGCTCCAACCGTGTAGTTCTGGGTTGTTCCCTCACCTTTCTCATGATCAGGTTCACTCCACGAGGTGAGATCTTGCGTGGAGCCCCAGACCGAGGGAGATTGATGGTCAATTGGTGTTTCTTCCATTTTCTAATTATCGCACCAACAGTTGACTCCTTCTCACCAAGCTGCTTGCCAATGGTCTTGTAGCCCATTCCAGTCTTGTGCAGGTCTACAATTTTGTCCCTGATGTCCTTAGACAATTCTTTGGTCTTGCCCATTGTGAAGAGGTTGGAATCTGATTCATTGATTGATTCTGTGGACAGTTGTCTTTTATACAGGTAACGAGTACTTAATTAGGAGTACTAATTAAGTAAGAGGACTAATCTGTGTGCCTCCTGGTCACATAACCGGTCTGTGGGAGCCAGAATTCTTGCTGTTTTGCTAGGGGGTGAAATACTTATTTTCCTCAATAAAACACAAATACATGTTTAAAATTCATATAATGTGATTTTCTGGGATTTTTAAAAATATTCTGTCTCTCACTGTTAAGATGAACCTACCATGAAATTTATAGACCGACCGTTCCGTTCCTTTCTTTGTAAGGGGGCAAACTCACAAAATCAGCAGGGGGTGAAATACTTATTTTCCCCACTGTATATACAATGTACACAGTCCAGATTGTGAGAGAGCCAGTGATGTTACCTGGAGGAAATGGATGTGATCTTCTGTGTGCGAAAGCTGCTCCAGCTCAGCGTCTCTCCTCCTCAGCTCAGCAATCTCCTGCTCCAGCCGCTCCAGGAGTCCTTCAGCCTGACTCACTTCAGCCTTCTCCTGATCTATGATCAGCTCTTTCACCTCAGAGCGCATTCTCTCAATGGAGCGGATCAGCTTGGTAAAGATCCTCTCGCTGTCCTCCACTGCTGCCTGTGCAGAGCGCTGTTAGGAGACACAGAGAGAGGAGGGCTGTACATTTTAACTAGGCCTTTCACTCAGCTCTTACTGGGACCCCAGACAACCTGTTCACCACAGTGTGGGATTGAGCCCCACAGGGCTGGAAAGTGGCCCAACACTGGGCTCCTAACTGGCTGACTGGGGGAGAGCCCTGACTGAGCCCTGAAATGGCTCTTCCAGCAGCCAGCTGTTGTGTTCTCCTGTGGTCAGTACCCACCTTGAGTGAATCCACAGCCTGTCTCAGATCCTGCAGCTCCTTCTCTGTCTCCTGGATTCTCTGCTGGGATTTCCTCTGTGTCTCCCCCAGCTGCTTCTGTGGATAGATTGTTTCCCCTGTTATATTGTAGTTCTATACTGTATATATTTGTTCAATAATAATGTCCTATTATTCATGACATAATAACTAAGCACTAAACTGCCTGACGTACAGCAGGTCAGTGTGTAGAAGTATAATGGCCTTTCAGGTAAAGCTTCTAAACAATGTGAGTGAACTAGCTGCTCCAGCCATGTTGATTCTCATTCAGAGAGTGAATATTGGGGTGAACAGAGCGGTCACAGAGAGCTGCTTGTGTTCACTTCCTACTGTTACTCCTTCATCACTGTGGACTTCACACCCTGAAATCTCTCACTTCCTTGTTTGGTTCAACAGTTCTTTTTTATTTTTCAAATGCAGAAATGTAATAAAATACCTTTGAAAGGCAATTTAATGAAAATCACATAACATTTTCATAGTACAATGTAAAAAAAACATCCAATTATTAGTAAAGCTTTTTACTTCACACCTCAACTTTATTTCAGTTCAGATTTTCAAAGGCACAGATCTAATAAAAAAAACCTTGCATGAATAGTTCTAAAAGTTCTAACCCAGTTTTTCACTTCCTAAGATCAACTATGGTCAGCAAAGTTTTTACTGCCAATCCTTTTAAATCCTGTTCTAATTCACGTCAACCCCACTCTGTTCTTACAGCTAGTATCAGAGCTGCCAGTACAAAGTTTCAGTTCTTACCTGTTTCTCAGTCCTTTCTGCTGCAGCTGAGACTGTATCGTGGCCTCTGTGTTCATCCATCACACACTGATAACAGATACAATGCTGATCGGTACGACAGTAAACCTCCAGCGGTTTGTCATGATGAAAGCAGATCTTCTCCTGCAGGTGTCCAGTGGCTGTGGTCAGTTTGTGCTTCTTGAAGGCAGGAGATTCATAGTGAGGCTGGAGGTGAGTTTCACAGTAAGAGGCCAGACACACCAGACAGGACTTGACGGCTTTGTGCTTTCTCCCAGCGCAGACATCACACGCCACGTCTCCAGGTCCAGCGTAACAGTGAGCAGGAGGAGCAGGTTTAAGTCCTGTCTTCTTCAGTTTCTCCACCACTTCAGCAAACAAGGTGTTTTTGTTCAGAACCGGCCTTGGGGTGAAGGTTTGTCTGCACTGGGGACAGCTGTAGACACCAGTATGATCATTCTGATACCAGCAGTCCTTAATACAGCCCATACAGTAACTGTGTCCACAGGGAATAGTCACCGGATCCTTCAGTAGATCCAAACAGATTGAACAACTGAACTGGTCCTGATCCAGTATATGCCCAGCTTCAGCCATTTTACTCTGATTAAGAGACAGCTTAGGTTGAAAAATAATTTGTGTGTGTACGTGTATGAGAGATAGAGAGAGTGAAAGGCTTACTTGTACCTGCAGGAGGTGTGGCTGAGAAGAGCAAGCTCAGCAGAGAGCACAAACACGCACACCCACTCTCACACTCTCACATCACCACTGCCTATTAATATTAGTACTAGCTGGACTGCACTGGGTACAGTGTCCTTTAGCACACATTGCTAAGAGAATGTTGAAATGTTTATGGTTTTATGAATGGCAAAGGTTATATTAAATGCTGACATATACTATAACTGGCTCTTTGGTGCAAAAGTGCAATGTTACTTCAGGGCAGTGAGGTTTGTCTCATCGCCTGCGTTTGCATGGATGAATCTATCAGGAGCCAGTGTGGGAGCAGTGATGCAGGTCAAAAACTGGCCAGTAGCCTATGAGATTAGAGTGCCATTCTTGTATTTACCCCTTACTATCATGACTGCAAAGGACATAGCCATACGTGTATATGGCTGAGCGAGAAATATGCTTGAGAGAATAGCCTTTTGAATATGTGATTCCACTAGGTCCGTTTTATGTTTTTGTGTGCTTGACGAAAGTTATTGTTTACATTTTATAAAAGTTTGGAAGTTATAGAAGCAAAATATAAAAATGGATGAATTGAACCAAAATCGTTGTTTTTGTCTGTGGTAGGCTACCTGCCCTTAACTCAATGAATTGGGAGAATATCCAAATCGCGCTACATCCATAGTTTATTATCAGACTTTCATTAGAGCATGAATTACGAGCTTGGGCTCCACTAAAAAGAAATGTGACAGCTTAGCAAACAAACGCATTGTCCTCTCCATATTTAGTCAACTTCATTTAGCCTATTCAACGGGTGTAGGCATACTAAATTACAGCAATTGACAATGATAAAGCGCGTGAGCGAAAGATGCTTTAAAATGCGGTACTTGAGAGTCCATCAAAGCATCGATCAGAGAGTGTGTTTCAAAGCATCAAAACTTTGATGCGGTCCCATTTTGTCAAATGATTCAAAGCGCAGGCTACTCCGTGTCATGACAGGAGTAGGGTCGCATAGCAGATCGAAAACTCACTTTAAATGCAGGCTTCTAGTTGGACATAAAAAATTAAAAAATGTAAACCCACACTAACCTTTTCCTTCCCAGTGTTACAGGTATGATACGCAGACGCCTGCAATGATGTCTATCGCTGTATTACTGCACTGATCTTGTGCGCTAACTATGATTGTACTTACCATGTATTAATGCACATCTTGTAAGTCGCTCTGGATAAGAGCGTCTGATAAATGCTTAAAATGTAAATGTAATGTAAAATGGACACATAGACATTTTTTGGACACCTACACTTTTATTGATATTTAGTCAAGTCATGACAGTCCGTTTATCCGTGTAAATGTACACAAGAATATAATACGGTTATTGATTTTTTTAAATCATTACAATTATTGCATTTTAAGATTTAAAAAATGAACGGTTTCTTTAAGTAGAACTCGTCATTGCACAGATTCGAACCTATTCGAAGCAATTGCTTCAATTGAGTTGATTGCCTCTGAAGCTATGCCCATCTCGAAGAAACACCGGGGCAAGTTACATGAACGAATGAAGAAAACATGGGGTAGTATTGCTAGGCAACAGAAAAACGTTTTTATCTAATCCATCTATTATAGAGAATATATAACTGGTTAGTAACTTATTGTTGTTGGTTTTTTACGTTGAAAACGTTTTGTTGATAATACACAGCGTATTGGCCGAAGGCTTTCAAGCCTGTTTTCATTCGTCTATGGTTGTGACGTCCCCTTCGGCAAACCGCAAGGCATCATGGGAAGACCGAACGCCAGAAAAGGTCCACATAGACTCTCCCGGGAGCCAGTGTCAACGGTTTAAAATTATGGAGAAACTGTAGGCTTTGTGCCCACCAACTTCAGATACCAGTCGATTTGGCACGCTGGCCAACTATTTATTTGGAGGTGAGTCTAGCGTCCGTGGCTCTTTTCCTGTTACATCTCCTGTTCCTGTTATATCTCGTAACGGTGGCTAGATGTCTAGCTATCGTTTAAGGTAAAGCTGGACGAAAATATAACGTTAATGTTATTTATGTACAGTACATTTGTCAATGGGGATGCCGTTTAGAAAGCCAACCGAGTAGGCAGTCAAAACGCGAATGCTCAAAATTATAACAGGCTAGTGTAATCTCGTAAAATGTATAAATTGGCTAACTGCAAGGCATGGCACACTTGCACGTTCGCAACTGGTTCGCTTGCTACGTAGATGGAAACATTTTGGCAGCATTCGCACAATAGTTGACCAGCTAGCGTTAGCTAGAATCTGACTGTCGTAACGTTGGCCACAAACTCGAAAAAAAAAAAGTACAAAGGAGTTCGCAATTTTGATTTATCTAGACCGCTAGCTGCAGTAGGGAGATACTGTTGTTCCGTTGATGCAAACTCGACGTTTATAGCTCAATGATCAAGCTGATTTAAAAAAAGTAAAGTTTGGGTATTGTGTTGATTAAGTTGTTTCATGTGGGTAGTTCGCTGTTACCATGCATTGTTTTCAGATGTTAAGATAGATTCACTTGCTATGTGGGTTTGCACGTTTTTTGACGAATGTTTTTGTGTTATTTTTCCCTGTAAATGCTATTCCTTGAGTTAGACTGCAACATTTGGCCGAATAGGAGGTTTGAATACTTTTTTGGGTTCAACCTAACGAGTTATTGTTTGATTTATTAGTGTGTCCGTTATAGGTGTGCGCTCAGGTACAAATTTTTGTGAATGGGCGCTTTCATGAGCAGAGGTAAGCCGAGTCCTTCACCCCGTCATTTGAAAGGAAATGATAATGCGCGTGATGAAATGCCAGCTCACCTCATTGTCCCAGCAGGGACGGTGTCGCTTTCTGCCTTTTGTTATGTTGCGAGTGACACGGTGGCGAAATGTAACGTCACTGTCGGTATTTCCATAAG
Organism: Aldrovandia affinis; assembly: GCA_029706075.1. NCBI lineage: Eukaryota > Metazoa > Chordata > Actinopteri > Notacanthiformes > Halosauridae > Aldrovandia > Aldrovandia affinis. The sequence goes on along the minus strand of JAINUG010000288.1, from coordinate 350,814 downwards.
TAGTAAGGTAAACTACACCGTAATGCAATATTACTTAGTAGGTTGGTTACAAAAGAGGCCCGTTTCTTCTCTTCTCTTCTCCTCTCCTCTCCAGATTTGCGTCTCGCCGAAGAGGGCCTATCCATTTGTCTGAGGCGGCCTATTCTTCCTTTTCACAGAAGACCAAAACCTATGACCCACGACGTTGTTTGCTGGCAACAATCTGTTGTCCATCTTGGAAGTTAATTTGAATAGCAGCATGCTCCAATAGACCAGAAAACACCAGCCTGCCTCGAGACATCTGACTTCTGTTCAAGTTTTTTTATTAAAATTTTAATGGATTTTTACTGTGTGATTTGATTAATCAGCTGGCTATAGTTCTCTCTCTCTCTCTCTCGCTCCACATATCCTGTTTTTGGATGTATAGACACTATTCAGATGTCACCAGCTGAGATTATGTGCCCTGCATTGTTCCCCTTCTGCTGAGATTCTGGGGAAGAGCTTCTGGTCATGGGGCTGTGCACGGCTTTGTTCAAGTTCTTCAGGAAGGTCAAATACCTGCTGCTCATCCTGCTGGCGGTGTCCGTTTTGGCGTGGATCGCCACGTTCGGCAACGACACGCTACAAGACGCGCCGCGGTTGCCGGAGACCCAGTCGCAAGTGCAGTACGTCGTCCAGAGAGGAGAAAAGAACTCTAAGGACTCTCCGGTTTACGGCGTCTCCTATCCCCTCACCTCCCCGTCGCCCGTTCAGCAGCCCTGTCCCCAGCCGTCCCCGTTGCTTCGTAAGTACTCCGTTTATTACATTTACATTTGGGCATTTAGCAGACGCTCTTATCCAGAGCGACGTACAAAGATGTGCATTAATACATGGTAGGAACAATCAATTGTTCGCGCAAGAGATCGGTGAAGTGATGCAGCAATAGACATCATTGTTGGCAGCTGGATACCGTACCTGTAACACAAGAAAGTAAAAGTTAATGGATTTTTTAAACATTAAAAAAATAAAATAATTTGGGACACACTTCAACATAGATACATATTGCAAAATGCAGTATTAAACATGTAAGCAGTGAGTAAAATGACAATGAGTAAAATGTACAGAGTCAGTGGTAGTGGAGTCTGATGTTGACAAAACGGAATGCACGTTGGCCACCCTTGGAAGGACAGTGACAAGCTGTGGTTTGGTGTGTCGCGTAACTTGGTTACCATGTGACATACATGTGTGTATATATAGTTAAAGAGCAGGCATCGCATGAAATTCAAAATCCAGAGATGTATTTAATATCAAACGTGTACACTAAAAATTAACTACGCGCACGAGAACGATCTCAAGCCGAGAATGAGCTTTTAGCGCGTTTATTACTAGGGCCAGACAAAGTGGTGGTGTCATTGTCTCAATTTATTCAGGGGATTGCACTGAGCTCGTGGGTGTCTTTTACAGGTGACCTACAAGCACAGAGCATAACACAGGTGAGGTGGGCTGGGGGGGGAGGGGAATGAAATACAATGGAAAGCTATATATATATGGTCACATTCCTAAGGAAGCAGGTAACCGATTACGAGTACAAGACTGGCCCGCGGACACCAAGTGCTCAAGTTTCAAAGACTGTGAGCACTTCTGCTAAAACATAAGTTTTACCCAGGTTAGTAGAGGGACAAGGCCATGGTAGTTGCAGAGCCACACGCACTCATCTTTGGCCAACCCCAGTGGAAGATGATATTTGCAGTGAAATGGAATTACATTACATTACAGGCATTTGGCTGACGCTCTTATCCAGAGCGACTTGCACAGTTTCACATTTCTATTACATACAATCCATTTATACAGCTGGATATTTTACTGAAGCAATTCAGGTGAATTACCTTGCTCAAGGGTACAACGGCAGTGCCCCACCTGGGATCGAACCTGCAACCTTTGAGTTACAAGCCCAGTTCCCTAACCATTATGCGAACGCTGCCGCTCCTTGATCTTAATGTGTCAAAAGCTTCCGAGAGGTCAACAAAGACGTCCCGTGCGCGGCGCAGCGTTGTTTTACGATCGAAGGCGTTTGCTCTGCCGTTTAAAGCCACGGGATCTGGCTCCGTGCCCAGGTCTCAGGCCCAGATTGAGCAGCGTTTAAGGGATGTCTTACATTTACTTGACATTTTAAGCATTTAGCAGACGCTCTTATCCAGAGCGACTTACAAGATGTGCATTAATTCATGGTAGGAACAATCATAGTTAGCGCACGAGATCAGTGCAGGAATACAGCAATAGACATCATTGCAGGCATCTGTGTACCATACCTGTAACATCGGGAAGGAAAAGGTTAGTGAATTTTTTTTTTTTTTGGGGGGGGGAGTATAGTGTTGAACAAATAAACTGTGGTGAAGGCAATTTAGCTAGATGGACAGAGTTCAGTGGTAGTGGAGTCTGAAGAGGTGGGTTTTGAGTCTCTTGCGGAAGATCGCAAGTGACTCCGCGGTCCATGTCTTCTGGACAGAAGTGCTCACGGTCGGGTTAACGACTTTGGTAATGAGCGATTGTAAGATTTGTAGCTCGTCAGGAGAGCTTTGAGAGACCGCGGTGATTATTCAGATCACTGAGGGACACTGTCTCTCTGTGGACGGAGTGCACAGGCTGATTTCCGTGCCTTGTGGGGACTCTTCCAGAGTGGACTGACGAAACTCTGCTTCAGTTTGGGCCTCCCGCGTGCTCTAGTGGTTTCAACGTCCCGACGCTGGCCACGGTGACCGGGGTTCGATTCCCTGTCGCGCCAGAGTCTGCTCTGGCCGGGAGTGCCACCAGGGGCGGCGATTGGCTGTCCGCCCCAGGGAGGGGGGAGGGAAGCCGACACAGTATGCTGCGCACAGGAGTGGTTCTGGGGTGCCAGAATTACAGTCGACAGCTCGGCGAGTGCCGTCTCGGAGGAGGCAGCGCTTCGCCTTTGTCACAGGACTACGGCGGCGAACTACTAGACGGGATTGAACTAAGCACGGCGGGAGTAATTGGCTACCAAATTGGGAGAAAAACGGGGTAAAATCGTAAAAATGTATTAAAAAAACTGCTTTGGTTTGAGTCTTTAGGAGTTAGTGACACTTTTTTGCTTAAATGGAGCTCATTTGTGGGTGGCAGTGTGGTATAACGGTTAGGGAACTGTGCTTGTAACGCAAAACGTTGCAGGTTCGATTCCCCGATAAGCCACTGCCGTTGTGCCCTTGAGCAAAGGTACTCGACCCGAATTGCTTCAGTAAATGTCCAGCTGTGCAAATGGATCGAATGCAGAAGAAAAAATGTCAACCGTGTTAAGTCCGCTAAACGCCCGTAACGTAACGTAACGTTTTCACACTTCAGCTGCGCGGCCTTAACTGTGAATGTGAACGTTCGCTGGAAGAAATGACACGCGCTATGTTGTTTTTTTACGTGCAGAGGGTGCTCAGAAGCTCACCTTCCTCCCCTCCCTGACGCTCAAGGAGGTGGAGAGGGAGAACGACAAAATGGTGGAGGGCCAGTATCACCCTGCGGACTGCATAGCCCGGCAGAGCGTGGCCATCCTCATCCCCCACCGCAATCGGGAGAAACACCTGCTCTACCTCCTGCATCACCTGCTGCCCTTTCTGCAGAGGCAGCAGCTGCATTACGCCATCTACATCATTCACCAGGTACTGTTCCGTCACAGCGCCATCTGCATCATTCACCAGGTACTGTTCTGTCACAGCGCCATCTACATCATTCACCAGGTACTGTTCTGTCACAGCGCCATCTACATCATTCACCAGGTACTGCGCCGTCTGACAGTGCTACGCGCTACACGCGTGCTGTCTGTATGTAACGGAGGGAAATGACCATTTCATTTGCATCTGTTATTCTAGGGTAATTTTGCATAGAATGTTTTTTATAATTTTATATTTGTGTAACTAACTGCCAAACTAAAGGCAACACTAGGTAACCCAGAGGGACACTCGCGGGGGGCGAGGGGCGAGGGGCGAGGGCCTATCTGCCAGTACTGGCCATACAGTTATCCCTGCCACAATATCACCCTCTCTAGTTCAGGATAGTGTTTGTGTATTAGAAACGGCACAAATTCAAAATCTTTTTCTACAACAGAAATTATTTGTTTAAAAAAAAACCCTAAAAACCACTAGGTTTTGAGCAAAATAATATCCATGGGGTTGTAGGGTCAACTTCAGAGTTCAAATCTTTAGGTGCAGTCCACACAGCGTGTGGTGGTTTGCTCTGTTGGCCTCTTGTGTTACTTGGGTTTCCTTGTGTGGCTGTTTGCATCTCATTTGCATTTGTATCCACATTTTTTGCAGAATCCTTAAGCATACAGGTAGTGGCCAAAAAGGTGGAAACACCAATATGAAGTCACTTTATAATAGGGTGACTAACGACTATGGGTATCCTGCTCTGTGGAGGTCAGAGGTCAGACCGTTCTTGATGAAACTGCCTGCCCACGCCTTGGATTTAAATTTAGAGTTCATTTATTTAGCTGCTTGCCTGTTTACCTTTGCATCTGGAACAAATGCACGGACATCACAATCCAGGAGTATGCACTGAGCAGTCTTCGTGACTGAAGCTCCTGCCAAACATGCCCCAACAATCACTGACTGGGGGCCGTGCTAGGGCGAGAGGCCTGCCCAGCACGATTTTATTATAGTTATAATACTATAATTCACTAATATAGAGAAGGTTGGTAGGAGTTACCAGTTGGATAGTCTGGAGATTTTAAAAATGTTTATAATAATAATGACATTCTTTAACCTGAAAATCCACTGAAGGAATAAAAAAGAATTGAGCGGGAACACTCAACCAGGAATGTGTGTCTGCCACTGTTCCCCATGGAGGACGGGCTGCCCGTCAGGGATGTGGACTCCCGGAGGGTGGGGAATTGAAGCAAATAGAGGGTTTAATTGACAACCAAATTGGGAGAAAAAGTCCGGGGAAATAAATGTATAGATTAAATAATAAATGTAGAAATAAATGTATAAAACCATAAAAAAAAAAAAAGAATCAGAAAAAAATTTTTTTCAAAGAAAAGGAATTGAGTTTGTGAGAGATTTTGTGGGTTTTGATGGCGTGTGTTCTACGCAAAGGCTGGCGAAGTGACGTTCAACCGAGCCAAGCTGCTGAACGTGGGGTACCTGGAGGCCCTGAAGGACTACGGCTGGGACTGCTTCATCTTTCCACGACGTGGACCTGGTGCCTGAGAACGACAACAACCTCTATATGTGCGAACAGCAGCCGAAACACCTGGTGGTGGGCAGGAATGCCACGGGGTACAAGTGAGTATTTCACACTCTGTCCGTCTGTGCTGCGGCACATTCCTCAAAGTCTTTAAAGATCAAATGTGTCCTCCCGCGCAGTCTAGTGGTTTCGATTCCCCTTCCCGCCAGAGTCGGCTCTGCCCGGGAGTGCCATTGGGACGGCGATTGGCTGTCTGCCCCAGGGAGGGGGGAGGGAAGCCGACACACACAGTTCGCTGCGCACAGGAGTGGTTCTGGGGTACCAGGATTACAGTCGACGGCACGACGAGTGTTGTCTCGGAGGAGGCAGCGCTTCGCCCTTGTCACTGCCGGTCACAGGACTACGGCAGTAAACTAAGCACAGTGGGTAAAACGGGGTAAAATCGGAAAGATAAAATTATTTTAAAAAGATCAAATGTGTAAAGAGGAAAGTTTTTAAAGATATGTCTTACTGTCTGGTGCTCTTTTGCTGTTTCGGTGTATTTTTCAGACAAGGCAAATTCCACACGGATATTAGGAAGTTTTTCAAATAAATTTTTTTTTTTTTTTACACAGAGAGCTGTCAATGCCTGGAACAGCTTGCCAGGTCGGGTAGTAGAAGCAGAAACACTTGGGCTATTCAAGTCCAGGCTAGATGCAGACTAGATACTCTTTAGATTAGGACATGACGAGCCTAGATGGGCTGAACGGCCCGTTCTCGTCATTATGTATTCTTATGTTCTTAAAACTTGATGCGGTGCTTTCCAAGTCGAAGGGGTTCAGTAAACATCCGTTTGGTTTGGGTAAATTAATAGTTAAAGAAGGCTGTAAATTAGGCCCTTATGTCATTTACATTTCTCGCTAATTGAAAACTTATGGCTGCAGAACAGATTTCTTCCATTTTTTGTCATGCCATCTTGGATGCGTGCCACGCTTCATTTATCAAATGCCCCCCGTGACCAAATGCCCCCGCGTGATCAGATACCCCCCGCGTGATCAGATACCCCCGCGTGATCAGATACCCCCATGATCAGATGCCTCCCGCGTGATCAGATGCCCCCGCGTGATCAGATGCCCTCGCGTGATCAGATGCCTCCCGCGTGATCAGATGCCCCCGGCGTGATCAGATGCCCCCCGCGTGACCAAATGCCCCCGCGTGATCAGATGCCCCCGCGTGATCAGATGCCCCCCGCGTGATCAGATGCCCCCCGCGTGATCAGATGCCCCCCGCGTGATCAGATGCCCCCCACGTGATCAGATGCCCCCCACGTGATCAGATGCCCTGAGCACATTCCTACTGTAAACACTAGTTTGCCTGAGATCACAAGCACCTCCCAGAGTCCTTCGATGGCCTTAATTTCTGGCAGTTTGTCAGCACTTACAACAGTAGGCTACTGTGGTAAATTAATACGGAGTTGCAGATTATAGATTGGGCTGAATTTCACTCCCAGATGAGACATTTAAGCTTTATACGGGAGCAAGACTGTGGAAGAGGTAGACTTGGTAGAAAAAAATTGGTTCATATAAAATATGAATTTAAAAACGAGAGCCAACAATCGAAAATGATCACAATTCGCAATGAAGTGCGTTGGGTTGTGTAATACTTGCTTTTGTTCTCCCGCTCGCTGGCAGTCTAGCCTATCTTTCCAGCATAACAAAAGGATACTCATTATCTTATGAAACTGAAATACATTTTAAATTAACATTTCTTCTCGATTTGAGCGCAGGCTGAAATCCTGTATTTATTTTTATTTATTCTAAGTTGTGTGCGCCAAGCGTGCCCATGGTCTCTTTCATAAATCCCACTTTTTGGGGAAATGTACAGAAATATGTTTCATTCTTTAACGTGAAATTGAAAATGACCTTTTTGTATTTGTAGCATGGAGTGGTTGTTGACCGTGTGTATTTGTAGCATGGGGTGGTTGTTGACCGTGTGTATTTGTGTTTAATCTCCCAGGTTGCGATACAAAGGCTACTTTGGAGGGGTCACCGCCATGACAAAGGAGCAGTTTTTCAAAGTCAATGGATTTTCCAACATTTACTGGGGCTGGGGTGGGGAAGATGACGACCTCCGAATCCGGTAAGAAACACCACGGTGCTATGGTTTAGTTCTAATGGTTGGGTGTGGTTTTATGCTTTTGCCACACAAAAAAATCCACGTTAATCATTTTGGTGTTTTTGAGCTGTCATGCCCGTTTACTGAAACTCCTTTCGAATGTACGCATATTCTGATTGCAATCCCAATCAGTTAATCAACATGCGTGTTTTTATGGCGGATTTCACTCAGTTTGTATAGCGGATTTCACTCAGTCACTCAGTTTGTATAGCGGATTTCACAAACCGGTTGTCACTCAATACTTTTTCCAGAGCACTCAGTCAAGTTTGTAGAAAAAAAAAACTCAATAATAAAAAAAAAATAATAATAACGTAGCGTTGCTATGGGAGTTAGTAGCTTCATGCTTGATTACATTACATTACAGGCATTTGGCAGACGCTCTTATCCAGAGCGACGTACAACAAAGTGTTGACCGTAGTCAAGAACAGTTTCGCTGAAAGCCAAGTACAGTTCCAGGTGCTAGGAGCAACCACATAGTTAAACTAGGACCCTGTAGGTAAATCTGTAGCCACAATTCAAAGGTAGCAATAAAACAATCAGTGCTTCTTAACACGATTGCTAGCATGTGTACAAAACCCTGTAGTGTTATCATTGTTGTCATGAGTCTAGGGTTCTCAATGATTGTGGCAGATGTTGCTAGGAAACAGCTGGGGACTTTACCTGGTTTTTGTAGAGTTGGAATTCTGAGGAAACTGTTCCCTGAGATTCTAATGAACATGCCTTACCACGCTGCTACAGTGCAATGAATCGGTGGCCTTTCATTCTCGTTGGAAACGCGACCATTTCCCTTTTAGAGTGGAGCTTCAGAAGATGAAGATCGTGCGTCCTTCCCCGGAGGTGGCCCGTTACACCATGGTCTTCCATAAGAGGGACAGTGGCAATGCGGTCAACAAGGACAGGTAATAAGAAGGGGCTGGTATTCAACGCAGAATACTGCTCAGGCTCCTCATTTCACATCACATTTACATTTTAGGCATTTAGCTGACGCTCTTATCCAGAGCGACTTACACAGTTTACATTTCTTTACATACAATCCATTTATACATCTGGATATTAGTACCTTGCTCAAGGGTACAACAGCAGTGCCCCACCTGGGAATTGAACCTGCAACCTCTGAGTTACAAGCCCAGCTCCCTAACCATTACACTACACTGCTCCTCCTGGGGGTCAAGCACCGAAGGCACCCAATTGTTTATAATCAAAAAAAGAATTGGTAGGTGTTCAATTTGACTTCAAAGTTCAATGACATGGGAGTTGTAGTTGATCAAAGTCTATCTGCATCTAAGCAGTGTGCTGTAGCAGTGAAAAAGGCCAACAGGATTCTGGGATGTATAGCAAAGCGTATTGAGCCAAAGGAGGTTATGTTGATGTTAACTAACTAACTGACTAACTAATGCCTTAGTCAGACCTCACTTAGAGCACTGCATGGGCACCGCACTACAAGAAAGATCTTGAAAAAGTTCAAAGAAGGACAACTAAATTGGTACCTGGTATGAAAGATGAAAGATAAAAGTCATGAGGTTTAGTTATGAGATTAAGGTTTCTACATTCGTAAAAGGGATTAACCAAGTGAACTACCAAAGATGTTTTAAGATGCGTTCGGTTAGCAGAGCAAGAGGCCACTGGTGGAAATGAGTTCAAGGCAAATTCTGCACGGATATTAGGATTTTTTAAATTATTATTATTATTTATTTATTTTTAAACACAGGGTTGTCAATGCCTGGAACAGCTTGCCAGGTCAGGTAGTAGAGGCAGAAACACTTGGGCTATTCAAGTCCAGGCTGGATGCAGTACTAGATACTCTTTAGATTAGGACATGATGAGCCTAGATGGGCTGATTTGTCATTATGCATTTTGCATTGAACCACTTTCCCCATTGCTGCAATGTGGGGACTTTTTTCAGAGAAAGTGGGAATGATGATTTCATTTTGACTGTGATTCCCCTCTAGGAAGGGAGACAGAACTTAAGAAGCAGAATTCTGAGACACAAACCACCAAGACAGACATAGAATGGGATTTACAGTCTGTCTGCTCTGTGATTGGCTGAAGCTTTGCAAGCCAGCCCACAACTCGGCAAGCTTTAATAAGACGAAGGGAATGTTTGAAAATCTTACTGCTGTAACAGCAAAACTTTAGATCGAATATTGTATGAATTCATTTGATGGGAGATATTGTATGAATGGTTCTGTGTGGCTCAGTTGGTACATGGCGTTGGCAACACTTAGGTTGTGGGTTTGATTCCCATTGGGACCACATGTACTGAATAAAATGTATGCATTCACTCCTGTAGGTCGCTTTGGATAAAATGTTATGTCATATGTTATGAATTGCTATGGTTAATTAATTTGATGGGAGATATTGTATGAATTTCTGTGGTTAATTAATTTGATGGGAGATATTGTAGACTTGCTGTGGCTAATTAATTTGATGGGAGATATTGTATGAATTTTTGTGCTTAATTAATTTGATGGGAGATATTGTATGAATTTCTGTGGTTAATTAATTTGATGGGAGATATTGTAGACTTGCTGTGGCTAATTAATTTGATGGGAGATATTGTATGAATTTTTGTGCTTAATTAATTTGATGGGAGGTATTGTAGAATTGCAATGGTTAATTAATTTGTATGGCGATGCACGTGGCCCAGTTTCATGTTGTCTGTGTTTCATGTTGAATATCTGCTCTCTCTCTCTCCAGGATGCGCCTGCTGGGACAGACCCAACGGGTATGGAGGAAAGACGGACTCAATTCCTGCTCCTACAAAATGCTGTCTGTCGAGAGGTCGATACTCTACGTCAACGTCACAGTGGACCTAGGCAGGCCATAGCTCCGGCCCTGAAGAGACAGAACCTCCGAAAAACACGCTTCAGTGGAGAGCGAGCGTTTAAAAGGTCATGAAAGGTCAAGGGGGGAGGGGGGGCAGATGTCCATCCAAATTCAGACTTTCAGTTTAAATTTAAACTGCATCCCAAAAAAACGAAAATCCCCTCCCAAGGTTGACCTTCATTTTTAAGGAAGCATATTGTATAGTATTTCTTCCCCAAAGAAGTTTTTTTAAATTTACATATCTGATGGATGAATGTATTTTCTAGCAATAATTGTTCTTAGGAAACTTTTGACACTGAAATGCCATGTAGATAGTTTTTTTTTTTTTTTTTCTTTCTCTTACATGTGTTATTTTACTGTGAGTGATCATTGGCCTTGAAGGTTCTGCTTGTGATGCATTGCCAATATCCGCATCATTAGTAAGCCGAGACACATTCCTTTTTACTTTTATTTAAACAAAAACTAGACTTATTAATATTCGTTGTGTGGATGAGGCCTTGTTGACAGGATCTTTTATTATTTTTTACGCAATACTCAAAAATAAAGCAATCGGAATAACTGTACTTTAACTGAATGTATGTCACATTTTTTGTTCCCTCTTTAAAGATCCATTGTAACGGAAGTGACAATGGCTTCCCCCCACGTTCCTCAATTCAACAGGAAGTTGTGGCAGGGTTTTACAGTGTTTTTTCATATTCATATTTAAACAGGGAGAAGTGGGCATGTTTCTGAATGCTTGACAAGGTATAACATAAAACTTTCCATCAAGTGCTGAGTCGCCAGTAATCGGCATTCTCTTACAATAGCTGGGTGTCGCCTCACGTGTTTAAAGAAATAAACGACGGTCTTGTATGAACGCCGGGTCGAAACGGTTAGGGGGAGGACCAAGTTATCCACAGCAAAGACTTGAGTTGGAAACTGCTCACGAGTTGGAGAAGTGTGAAGAGGAGGTGAAGATGAAGATGAAGATGAGTGAGTAATGTTACATTGGTGTCAGTGGCACCACAGGAAAGCTACCGTGCACAGTTTTAGTGTTAATCTTTGTAGCGGTGGCTGTGTTTAACTACGGTAGCTATAGCTACTGTGTTCTGTGTTCTTTTTATACAGCAGTGGCGATTTTAGACCCTATTTAGAGGGGCTTTAGCCCTCCCATCTTTTCATTTCAGCCCCCCTGAAAATGTTTAGGCATTCTTTTCTAAAAAACATTTTTACTTTATATCTATTTTTTTAAATACCAGATAGAGGGTGGTACTTCTACAATTTTGAGAACGACCACCATTGTGGTGTTTTTTTTTTGGAGGAATGTAACAGTAAATTAATGAAAAATGTAGGCTTGTGCTTTGCATGTGTACATCTCACATTCTCATTGGGGGCTGAGCTCCCCCCTAAAGGTCAAATCCTAGAATCGCCCCTGTTGTACAGTAATGTTACTGTTTAATGTTATTGTCAGCATTTCATAAAAGAACAATGTTGAGCGTGAGATGATGATTTTCAAAATTAGCTTTTTACTTTTTAAGAATTTTAAGGTTTCTTTATTTTTTTTTGTTAAGAATTTTTTTTTATTTTTTATCCGATTTCTGATTTTCAGCTGCTGTCATTCTGGGTCCTGATATCTGTGAAATAACAATGTTTTCACTGTACCCACTTTCTCTGATCATTGTTTTATTCATTGTTTCATTTTTTATGTGTTGTATGTAATGCAACCTGCCTTTCATTCATTCTGTTTCATGTTATTATTTTGTAAAGCGCTTTGAACACCATGTAAGAATAGTTCTGTATACATAAAGTTATGATCATTATTATTATTATGAGTATATGTGCATCCTTGAAGCAAGCGAGGACACGTAATGCTTCCTTGGTCTCCTTGACAATTTTGGCATTCCTTAATATGTCAAAAATGTTAAGGAGGCCAAGGCTTGTCGGAAACTTCTGGCAATTCATGGGAAGATGACAAAATTGAAATGTATTAAACATATACTTAATAACAACATAGAAAGATATGTCATCAATATCTGTAAAATAAGAAAATTAGGCAACTTTGCTTAAATGAAGGGTTGCAAAAATGAGTACACCCTTAAACAAATATGTAATATTCCAGTACTTGGTATGTCCTCCGTTACTTTTAGGTACTGCACTGACCCTTCTTGGCATCGACAGATTGTCACGTCTATCCTGTTCCACTCCTGGAGGATGACCTCCTTGAGTGCCTTGATGTTTGATGAGGAGTGCTGCTCAACTTGTCTCTTCAAAATTCCCCACAGGTGCTCAATAGGCTTGAGGTTGGGTGACATACTTGGCCACCGCAGCACTTTCATCTTGTTCTTCCTTAAGAATGCAGCAGTGGCCTTGGAAGAATGTTTAGGGTCAATGTCATGTTGAAAAAGTGCCCGACGACCTAGGGTGTGGAGAGGGAGCACCTTCTCTTTCATTTTGCAGTACATCTGCGAATTCATGATGCCATCGATGAAGTACAATTCCCCCACACCTTCAGCACTCATACACCCCCATATAAGAACTTTACCACCGCCGTACTTCACTGTGGGGACCATGCATTGTACTCCTCCCCCTTGCGATGCCATACATTTTGGATGCCATCAGATCCAAAAAGATTTACTTTGGTCTCATCAGACCAGAGTATGGATTCCCAAAAGTGTTCACCTTTGTCAATATGGGCCAATATTTGGCTTCAGCAGTGGCTTCCTGCATGGATGAAAACCATGCATTCCACTTCTATGTAGGGTGCGTCTTACAAACGTACTATGTTAGATGAAACAGTCACTCCAGTTTGGTTTTCTGCAACTTTTGTGAGCTCTGAGGCACTTTCTCCTGCACTTTTCTCAGCAAAAATTGCTCATCACGAGGTGAAAGCTTACAGCGACGGCCTGAACGTTTCAGGGAGCTTGTCACAAGAACTTTTGCTACTGTGTTCTGACTGAATAACTGATTTGCTAATTCTCTTGTACCCTTGTCCTCTTTTGTCAATGAAATCATTTTTTTGTGCAATGTGCAAAGTCTCCAGACAATTCTCTGCCATGTGGTGCCATTGTTGTCAGCATTAAGTCTGAGAGTAATTCAATGGGTTAAGTTCCACTTTTAATTGTCAACCAGTTACACATGTTTGAGTGTGATGGTTCAACAGACTCATCTGCTGATCAATTGCCTTTAACTAGCACCAGAAAACATTTTATTACGTTTTATTTTGTAACTTTCAGGAGGGTGTACCCATTTTTGCAACATGGCCTTTTATCATTTTGATAAGAAAATAATATTTTTCTGTTTAGTATTGACATGTTTCATTGGTAACTGATAAACCAGAGTTGTTGGAACATTATATCATATAGGAAATTACAAATATGTCTTATTTGTAAAGAGAGAGCTGAATGTGTTAGGTTTCAGAAGGGCTGTACTCATTTATGCTGTATACAAAAAACAAGAAAAAATGTATGCATTCACTACTGTAAGTCACTTTGGATAAAAGCGTCTGCTAAATGGCATGTATTACCAATGCTGTGGTGAAAATAATTGGCAGATACTCAGGCTAATATCCATGGAGAATTTACGGTAGTTCTACTTATTTCAACTGGAAAGTCTTACTCGGGTAGAACTGCTGTTAACTGAAAATGAACTCAAGCAAAAACTAAGGTACTGCTCCAGGAAACTACTTGACTTTTTTATGGCTTAGATTGATAGTTTTCTTTCTAGATTGATAGTTTTATGGCTAGATTGATGGATAGGTTTTTTTCTTCTAGATTGGTCGATTTTTCCCAAACTTTTGTAGGATTCACATGGATGACATCCAACATCAGCACAACAACCATGGCATTATTTTTTTCCCCACATTAGGGAATTTAGACTGGCTCTCATGGGAATTTGTTAATATTTAGTGAAATACTCGTCCGCTGGGGCCCCATTAATCTCTGCCTGCAGCCATACGTGTTCAATGTTTCTGGAAGTTTAATATAAACATGTTAAATCTTTCTATAACGGAAAACGTTAATTGTCCAGTGCGTTGTCTTGCCGCTTTATGCATCTGAATGTACCAGATGGATTTGCTCTATTAGACCGACATTTCACACACTTTGGGAGGGAGAACCTCAAATGAATGTATGTATTAAAACCCAATTTACCTTGTGTCCACGAGACAGTTGCAAAACCATATGAAATCTCGTTTTTCATACTTGTGATGATCGATAGGTTGTGCTGCTAATTCTGCAGAGCTGGATTTTTCTGTCTTCCGCCACATTTCCTACGTTTCCGCTATAATGACCATAAACTGCATAGCAATTCATCATGGTGGTCCGCAGGGAGTATCATGTGGCTTGTTAAAATAAATGTTACTCGGCTTCTGTAAATTAGTGGCAGTGGGCCTCCGCAAACTGACGGGGGAAGGGGCACAAGCTAGGTACGCCGGGCACCTTTCGATACTCCCGTCTGATGCATGTTTTTCGTGTGATTCAATGAATGAACATTGTTTTTTAAAGCTCGCCCCCTTTACATACGATAGTATGTTTCACATGTAATGTAATGTAATATTGGAAATTCAGCTTTTTAATAATTGAGCCAGAGGTTTTTTTCTTTTATTTGTTGAAAACATAGTGGCTAAAATGCAACCTCATAAAGCGGCTACCTATAAATATTTTGAATTAATGTAAGCTACCGCATGAACAGATCACTGATCTCTTGCGCGAGCTATGATTGTTCTTACCATGTAGCTATTAATGCACATCGTGTAAGTCGCTCTGGATAAGAGCGACCGCTAAATGCTTAAAATGTAAATGTAAATGTATGCTGCTATGTACATTTTAAAACCCTTGTGTGGCAGAAAAGCTGCTTGTCGTGCTCCCAATGACACCGTTGCCTTTTTTAAATACAGTATTCCGTCACAGCATGCCCCTGGCAGCACCCACGTGGTCACTGAGGCCCAAAGGTGACATTTCACAGCATTTCACCAGTTTGCACTGTGAGGCGGGGGGGCTGTGTTAGTAACGCGCTGGTTTTGCGTACAGACTCAGAAACTCAGTCCCAAGTGTAGACAGCGGCAAGGCCTTTATTTTCTGTATCACCCAATCACAGCAGATTTACACACCCCATGCAGTGGGCGCAGTCCATAAACACCAATAGTCCATTAGACGCACTGAAATAAGCATTTGCCGGGTTTTTTGTTTTTGTTTTTGTTAGTAAAGAATTATCCTAATGCAAAGCAACCTTCTGCTCGGAGGAACCTTCTGTAGCGCTTCTGTACAGCACACGTATAAGGCGAATAAGTAGGCCAACAAACGGGATGTGTATTAGGCATAAATTGTTAGTAGCCTACAGGTCGTTATCGCGTCGCACGAGCCTGTTAACAAACTTTCTCGCCACGGAGAGTCGCACTCTCCCATCAACCTTTCAACACGCTGTGTAACTCGAATCTGGTCTCTGGTTCAATTACTGACACAACCCTGGGCTGATGGCTCTTGTAAGCTATCGAAAACAAATGTCCGGCAGGGACGTCTTTTTGCTTTACTGTGTATTTCTTGTGCTCCTCACGCGAGGGTATTCTGCAGATTATAAGGGTTGAAGCTGTTTAATGTAGGCTAGAGGGGAAATGGGTTTCAACTTTCCTGTCCGCTCTTTTTTTCTTGTTCCTTTCCTTCACCACAGATCATCTTCTGTCTTATTCTGGTGAATACGGCATTTGTCCTTTTATAGTAGCCTACTGCATATTACTGTACTTCATAATAAAGGGGAGGAGAGCGCTACTTCCTCGCGCAAACCCCGTTATTTTGTTGTGCGACTTTAATCATATTGCTCACGTGAGTGTTGATCTAAAAATAAAAATAAAAATAAAAAGCCACTGTTTAAATTTTTCACCAATGTTTTGATTTGCAGCTGACGCACGTTTTATAATAATTTAATATTAATTAGGCTATAATAATATGTATAATAACCACTGTATATTTATTTATTTGGGAATAGAAACGGCGATTGCTGCTCAGACGTGCACTCCATACTCTAGCCAACGGAACCAAACGGCAAAGCTTTTAAAAAGAACGAGCGGTTGTTGTTGGTTTTTTTAAACCTCTTTTGAAAACAATAGAAAGCGACATATATATTTTTTAAAATCTGTGAAAATAAAGCAGGAGGGTGTTTGCCGGGGGCTACCCGAAGAGATTCCCTCCTCAGAGGAAACGTGTCACGTTTGGGAGGAGGTCGAGGTGTAGCGTTACGCCACAAAGAGCAGGAGCTATAGTTCAACTCTCGGTGTCCTCTTCCAGAAGGCGCTCTTCTGGAGAACAGAGGCAGCTTGCTGTGTTCATTTGCAGGAGTGGGGAGGGGGGGAGGGTTCTCCAGTCGTGAGGGGAGAGGAGGCGAGTTTCATGATGCTCCTGTGCCTCCTTGGGCAGAGCCTCGGTGATGGGGCAGGAGGAGGAGAGGAGGGAGGAGGAGGAGAGCAGAGCCAGGGAGGAGCTGGAACCTGCTTCCCTAACGTGTGGCCGTGCTCTTCCTGCTCAGAAACCTTAACACTGCAAAGTTATAGGTGGTGGACATCACATAGACAAACTGCAGGGGGAAAAGACACACAAAGACAGGGAGACGGATTATCAGAGAGGAAGACTGCTTTCCATTTGCATCAAGACTTCACAGACCCATGAGCCCTCTGGGCTTCATCTGGGCTCCAAGGGGTGCATTCCACACACACCGAACATCTGGATGAGAGTCCTGAAAACCAAAACTGCGTCATAGTTACAAGGACATAATGCAGGCGGCTATGTTTGCAAATTGCCACTGATGGCCTTTGGAGTCTCTTTCGCAAAGTCTTGATCATCCCAAACTGATCATTAAATAAATTCCTACGAGAGACGGCCATTACTGAGATGCTCAAAACGTCAGTCACCATTGCCTTTTTGACAAGCCCCCAAAAACCCCAGAATGACTTCAAAAGTGTGTTTTTAAGAGATCTGGGTGGACTCATTTGCAAATACATTTTACCTCACCTGCCTTGATAATATATAATATATGCCATTTAGCAGATGCTTTTATCCAAAGCGACTTACAGTAGTGAATGCAAACATTTTTCAGTATATGTGGTCCCAATGGGGATTGAACCCACAACCAAACGTTGCCAACGCCATGCTCTACCAACTGAACCACACCCTTGTGTTAAAAAAAAAGCAAACAGGATAGCACACCGAGCAGAGAACACACCGTCTGTCCGGAATGCAGAAACAGACAATCTGGGACCACCTGATAAATGAGGCCTCTAACTATGTTACTCTTTGCATGAATGAAAACATTGCATGAATCTTGCGTTGAGTAGGAAACTGTCAGACTACCTACACTTAGAAAGCCCTATGTCCTATCCCAGACTGTCTGTCCAGCCTATCCCAGCATTTCTATCTGCTTTAACATTTACAAATACTTAAAATGTAAAATGTAAATGTATGTGCATTTGACATTACATTTTAAGCATTTAGGAGACGCTCCTATCCAGAGCGACTTACAAGATGTGCATTAATACATGGCGGGAACAATCATAGTTCGCGCAAGAGTTTCCGTACGAGTTCGCGCATGCACTGTTACTCACCAGAGCCAGTAGTGTGATGCCAGCTCCAGCAAAAGCAGCTATGTACAGATCGTAGGTGAGGAAGTACTGTGAAGGACAAGAGCCCAGAGTTAGAGCAGCCACAGAAGAAGGTATCACCGAGAGCCATAGACCACAGAGCTCCACTGATCACCTCAACGCGTTACATTACAGGCCTTTACCAGACACTCTTATCTCAATGTGACTTGCACAGCTGGCATGTCTTTACATACGATCCATGGACATTTTACTGAAGCAGTTCAGGTTAAGCACCTTGCTCAAGGGTACAACGGCAATGCCCCACAAATGCGGACCGAACCTGCAACCTTTACGTTACAAGCCCAGTTCCCCTAACCGTTATGCTACGCTGCCACCCAATTCACATGATCACCTTTTTGTGTCTCCTCACCTGCTTAGTTTTGCAAATGGCTGCTAGGGTCATTCCACACACCTTCCCCGGTGTTGCGTTCCAGGGTAGCAGGCCTAAAGAAAATAATTTAGACAGAAATAAAAAGAATTAATCACGTGTGTGTGTGTGTGTGTGTACATTTACATTTTAGTGTGTGTTTACATTTCTTTTTACATACAATCCATTTATACAGCTGGATATTTTTTTTTACTGAAGCAATTCAGGTTTAAGTACCTGCTCAAGGGTACAACAGCAGTGTCTGTTGTGCCCAGCTCCCTATTACATGTTGTTCCTAGCCCTATCACAGGCTGAAGTTTTGGCACACAACCTATTTTTATTCATTTATTAATCATTTCAAAAATGATTTCACATTTTGTTAAACATACATAATAAGGCATGTAGATATACAGCAGAAAGGGTTAACACATGGGATTGAGAAAACCAAGGGGTTTTCTTTTCTTTTTATACACAGGTAGCATTACACCACTGTGCTGACAGATAAATGGGCCACGTGGGTCTGTTTATGTTTATAGCTGATCATAGCTATTTTTTCCAAGTTTGCATGCCAGTGATTGAGGTTTTTTGGACTTCCGGTTTTGTATGGTGCATTTTATTTGCTAGAGGTTTTTTTTTTTTAACACACAAACTATGAATAACAATGTTTTTGCCAGACAGGCGACAGGTAGTGACTTACCATACTGCCTGGCGTCGACGCACACCCAGCCATGCTGGTTGAGACTGGTCGAGGCCTCGGACAGCAAGTTTATCGTGTGGCAAGTGTAGGACATGTTATAGAGGAAGTAGACGGGCACTGCGCTGAAGGCGAACACCACCAGCCAGATGACCGTGATTACGTACGTCAACACCACAAACTGGGGAAAGGGAACAGAAAGGTCACCACGGCCTTCACCTGGAACCGCAGAAGAAACACCCGATTTGACCACAATCAAATCAAATCAAATGTATTTGTATAGCGCTTTTCACAAATGCATTGTCACAAAACGCTCAGAAATGCATTGACCCCCTCCCCTAAAACAAGCCTAACAGTGCCAAGGGAAAAACCCAGGGAGAAACCTCACCAGACTAAAAACATCCTCCTCTGGCCAGCACAGGGTGTGTCTTCTACTTTCAGATGGAATGGCTAATTTTATGGGTTAAACAGGAACACAAAAACTATTAAAACCTGTTAATAATCATAATCCCAAACAGTGAAAACACCATTGACCTCACTGTTCTGGTATGAATTAATTTTATGAAAACAGAACAAAAAAACTGGTTAGCACATCACCTTTGCTATTATGATTTTTAACAGACCCAAAAATGGTGACTCACTTATTTCAAGCGCAATTTTGACACTCACTGACGAATGGGTCGGAATCAGCACTGAAAGGCCCCAGAACCGTTTGTGTGCTGCGTCGGATGCCACATAGGGCCATATGAATGGGGTGGTTAACACAACAAAGTGCTCCGTTTTAATTAATAGAGTGATTGTGGTCAAATCGGGTGAGCGGAAAATAAAAGGCAGTCAATTTGGCAATTCAGATGAGGTAAAAAAAGAAGATATATATATATATAATCGGAGTTAGTTTACAACGTGTACTCGTTGAGTTTAGAACAATTAGTGTTCAAATGCTTTGTCTATTTTCTTTTCATTTATATTACATATTATGCATTTAGCAGACGCTCTTATCCAGAGCGACTTACACAGTTTTACATTTCTTTACACACAATCCATTTATACAGCTGGATATTTTACTGAAGCAATTCACACTAAGTACCTTGCTCAAGGGTACAACAACAGTGCCCCACCTGGGAATTGAACCTGCAACCTCTGAGTTACAAGCCCAGCTCCCTAAACATTACACTACACTGCACTACACTTTGCATTTTAAAAGCATTTCTTTAGCAGATGTGTTGAGTTTTACTCTGTTTGTTCTAAACACAAACGAGCACACGATGAGTAAACTAGGCGGTCCCCCCCTCTCCTGTGCGATCACGTTGGCGGTGGTTGAGACGCCTCTCACCGTTGTGCTGAGACAGCGGCCACAGCCGGTGCTCCTGAAGTCCCCGTAGTATAATATATAATATGTGCCATTTAGCAGACGTGACTTACTTATCCAGAGCGACTTTTAGGCATTTAGCAGTTTTACATTTCTTTACACACATACAATCCATTTATACAGCTGGATATTTTACTGAAGCAATTCACGTTAAGTACCTTGCTCAAGGGTACAACAACAGTGCTCCACCTGGGAACTGAACCTGCAACCTCTGGAGTTACAAGCCCAGCTTCCTAAACATTACACTACACTGCACTACACTTTGCATTTTAAAAGCATTTCTTTAGCAGATGTGTTGAGTTTTACTCCGTTTGTTCTAAACACAAACGAGCACACGATGAGTAAACTAGGCGGTCCCCCCTCTCCTGTGCGATCACGTTGGCGGTGGTTGAGACGCCTCTCACCGTTGTGCTGAGACAGCGGCCACAGCCGGTGCTCCTGAAGTCCCCGTAGGTCTGCTTCACCGCGCTGGTGGTGTAGAACCCCTCCGCCAGCAGCAGAATGCAGTACAGGAAGAAGAAGGAGGCCAGGCCATAGATGACGTACTGGAAATACTCAACACTGGCAGAAACAAATGTGAAAGGTTAAAACTAGCGATAACGTTCAATATAATATATAATATGTGCCATTTAGCAGACGCTTTTATCCAAAGTGACTTACAGAAGTGAATACATTTACATTGCATTGACATTTTAGGCATTTAGCGGACGCTCTTATCCAGAGCGACTTACACAGTTTTTACATTTCTTTACATACAATCCATTTATACAGCTGAATATTTTACTGAAGCAATTTAGGTTAAGTACCTTGCTCAAGGGTACATTCTCAGTGCTCCCCTTGGGAATTGAACAAGCAACCTCTGAGTCCAGTTCCCTAACCATCACACTACACTGCCGCCCATGTACTGTGTGTACTGAATGCGTACACTTTTCAGTATATGTGGTCCCAATGGGAATCGAACCCACAACCTAAGCGTTGTCGACACCATGCTCTGCCTACTGAGCCACACAGAACCACCAGCGTTACAGTGTTCACTTTAGAGTGCTATTTTACAAGGGGGTACACCAGACGGAAATTGACATCTATGCCCGGTGTTTATTTGAAGTGTTGCAGGAATAACGCCATGGATGCTGGAGACGGGGTATGGTACTGGGAGCCCAGGGCATTGTGGGATGCCTGGCAGTGGCTAACTATACGTTTCTCCCAGCGGGAATTCGGAACCAACCGTTTGCATTACTGTGATATTATGGAATGTTTTGCTAGTCAAGTACACACACAAAAAAGGGCTGAAGTTGAGTCATAGTTAATGTTAACTTCAAGCAGGAGAAATGGCTTGCGTAACATTTCTCCTAAATAGTTAAATGGTTAATGGTTCTCCTTAATGGTTCTAGCTCTGCATAGTAATTCATATGGTTTCGCTCTTGTGCTTGGGGTTGCTGCACCACTTCTGCAGATTTAAGTAGCTGATGACCTGTATGAACTCTGCTGTTGGTTGAACCATTTTCACTTAATGAGTTCTCATTGTCTAAGCCGCTTATTCCTGGTCAGGGTTGCGGGGGGCTGGAGCCTATCCCAGCATGCATAGGGGCGAGAGGCAGGAATAAACCCTGGACAGGTCGCCAATCCATCGCAGACACACCATTCACTCACACACTCATACCTACGGGCAATTTAGACTCTCCAATTAGCCGCTAACGTGCATGTCTTTGGACTGTGGGAGGAAACCGGAGTACCCGGAGGAAACCCACGCGGACACGGGGAGAACATGCAAACTCCACACAGAATGGCCCCCGGCCTGGATTCGAACCCGAGACCTTCTTGCTGTGAGGCGACAGTGCTATCCACTGCACCACCGTGCCGCCTCCCATTATCACTGAATGAGTTATTTTTTAAAAAGAAAAGGGCTGGGGCCTCCCCAGGTGGTGTAGCGGTAGAATGTCCGACGCTGCCCACTGCAACCGGGGTTTGATTCCACCAGGTCGCCCCAGTTTCGGCACTGGCTGGGAGTGCCACTAGGGTGCGGCAATGGCTGTCCGCCCCAGGGAGAGGGGACAGATAAAAGCCGATATGAGCTCGCTGCATATATGAGTGGTCCTGTGTGTTACGGTGACAGGCTTCGGCTTAGGTGTGCCGGCTCGGAGCGGTGTAAGCTCAGTACTGGTATCAGAACTACGGCAGCGACCTCTTGTATGAGGGAGGGGATAATTTACATGAAAAAGAGATGGTATAATTGGATACTAAATTGGGAATAAACAGCAAAAACAGAAACCCCCCCCAAAAAAGGGCTACCTTCCACTAGCCATTTAGGGTCAGTGCTACACAACAAGTTTTATAGTTTTATAGTTTTATACCTGTGCTGGTTACATTAGAAATGGAGTAAATATCTATTTTCCAACAATTTTCCATATCTAACTACCAAAATTGTGAGGACGTTTATTTCCCAACACTTTTCAAAATGTCAAAGTCTTGCATGTTCCCTTCAAAAGTGTCGATTTTAAAACGCACAGTGCTGATTTTAACACCCACAGTGTTAAATTCACCAAGGTGATTTTACTGCGTAGGATTACACAGTAATCAAAACATCACAATTACTAATCTAAGATAAGATTATAATATTATACACAAATGTATGAAACAATATTATATAATAATATAATATATGCCATTTAGCAGACGCTTTTATCCAAAGTAATATTTCAGTATCTGTGGTCCCAGTGGGAATTGAACCCACAACCTAAGCACTGTCAACACCATGCTCTACCAACTGAGCCACACAGAACCACATATATATATATACACACAGAACCACATTGTACATATATATCAATAAATATTGATATATATATATATATCAAACATAATAAAATAGTTTCACACACACACATATATATATATATATAAACACAACAGTATGCCATTTTGAATCTTGACTTGTCTGCCTTGTGTACATGTTTGCTTTCAGAGAGGCGCGGGACTCACAAGGTTGCCAGGGTGATGTAGTCCTGCTGATTGTGGGCAAAGTACATTTCGATGAGCTTCTCGGTCTCGCTCAGCGCCACGTGCCCGCAGCCGCAGAACAGAGCCACGCCCGAGAAGCAGAGCAGTGTGGCCACCAGGGAGGTGTACGGGACCCCCCCAAGGCAGCGGACGCAGCACTCATAGCAACCTGGAACGGCACAGCACACCAAAAGAAGCACTGCACACACCACCAACACACACATGCCAACAAGCCCTCCGCCGTGTCCCGCGGGCGTCCGTCCATCGGCGGTCGCGCCGAGCACACAGTACGTCTACACACACACAAGGTGCGCCCGCGCCAACACCAGCCAACGCTCACTGCATGGCCGTCCTGCGCCGTTTCCCCAACGCACGGTTGGCTGACGAAGCAAGGGGAGAAACAGATTTGCCCTACGGAACATTTGTAAAGAGACAAAAGGAGAAAGAGAGAGAGGCAGCACCTGAGGAGCCGAGGAGCCAGGGCTGTTTGCTTGGAATCATTTGGGAATCTCAATTTGGGAATCTTCCCCGCGAAAAGTAAAAAAAAAAAAGAAACACGAACGCACACAGGCCCGGACTTCAGAACGGATCCTCAGTGAGAGACACTGCCGCGCTGGACCGTGGAGAGGAAGAGTGTTCCGCTCGCGCTCATCGTGTGTCCCCTCAAGAACTCTGGGAGGTCTTTGGACCGCCTCGGTGCGTACGCCCCGCCTAGACGCCGTCGGTCCACTCGAGCGCTCACCGTGGTCGGCCTGCGCCACGCAAGCGGGCCAGCACAAGGGAGAGTGTGTGAGGAGGGGGGGGGGGGAGAGAGGGGTGGCTGGCCGGGTCACAGAAGAGAGGCCTTTTTTGTGACCTGGGGAACAATGGCCATTGTCCCGGTGCCACACCGTGAAACAAGGGGGCGATGATGTCAAGTACACAAAGGGCCAGAGCTGTGTTTACCAAAGCTAACAAGCAGGCCTTTGAGTGCTGATGTGGGGAGGGGGGGCACGGGTGAGGGAGGGGTAGCTCTGGCGCTGCGGTCCAAATTCTGGGCCCGGGTGCAGGCAGGCTCGGACTGGTACCGTTTCACTTGGCACCAAAGCCAAGGAGGGCGGAGATTAGGTCAAAGGCTATGCTAATAACGGGCACTAGGCTGAAAAGAGGGATGGGTGTTTCATCCCCAATTGCAGAATCCCTTCCAGGAGAGAACTTATTAGAAATTGTGAAATATTCACCTAGCCTACTTTGAAAGATTTTGTTTGCGAATAGTTAATATAATTGGAATAAACAGAAGAAGAAAAAAAGGTTTATGCATTGAACGTACGTATGGTCTTGAATGTCTCTATCGTCCTTGTCTCTTGGTAAGGGGCCGTCTACAAACCACGGTATCTGAACAAGTCGCTCTTGATCATTGATTTATATAACTATTTTCATGTCTAAATAAAATTAGCTGTTTGGATACAACCCCTAAATGAAAAACCAGGCAGGTGGTTCATGCAGGACCAGAAACAGAACTCAGCAAAGAGTGTCCGATCCATTAAATTAGCACCAGAACTGCATAACTATGACAGTGATTGAGAGTGATTTTGCCCCGTCCTCTCTCAGACAGATACTTCAAATGGATCAGACAAAATAGGGCATGACTTGTTTTTGTGTGTGACAATTTTACTGTGTGAGCATTTTCCTTAACATTAAAAATTGTTTTTTGTCAAATGTTCCCAAAATAAATGACTAAAATATGTAAATAGATTTGCTATCTCTATCTAAAAAAAGTACAAATCTAAAAGTAAATCTAAAGTAAAAATCTTTTTATCACGCATGTTTTTGTCCATATTCCTTTCATAACTGCACATTCAGTCACCTGTTTCCACCGACCAGCAGAAGCATTTTTACCACAAAACATTGGTCTAAAACAAGACATTCCAAAAAAAAGTCTATATAACCAGGCACAACTTTCCCAATGAGGGAGACGGTGGGCCCCTGCAAAACAGCTCCACTGTCCAAAACACTGTCCCCAAATCCAGACACAATTATGCACAAATTAAGGTTATTTACTGTTTACATATGTAAATGTTCTATCTAACGATTCAAAAACACTCAAATGAAACCTGCAGTTTCGCAGTGAATTTGAATGAGCAAACCATTGTTAGGAGCAAGGGATTACTTACCCATTCTACGGAGACGGACAATGCTATTGTAGTTTTTCTTGCCGCTCAGCCTCTGATACTACGATATGCGCGGTTTGTCGGTTACTCTTTTATCGATGGATCTGACTCCTGCCTCTGTTCCTCCAACAATGAATAGACCCCTCTTGCGTGCAGTGGGAATCATCTTAAAGGCACAATGTCTCTTTTCATGAGACCAGTTATGATTTCACGATAGGGGACAGTGGAAGGTCAAGGTTTGCTTGTTTCTCTTGAAGTTGGGCGCAGTGGAAGTGTACACCTCCCTTGCCGTAGGCTAGTAGCTGGAAGTAATAATCATAATCGTTGTTTACCATTTTATTTGCAAATAATATTTGGTCATTGTAATGGTCCTTTTTCTAGATTTGAGGTCCTGTCGTAATGCACTTCTGGGGGCCAAGCACCGCAGGGGCACAGTGACCCTATTGTATTTGCTGGTTTTATTATTATTAAAATGGCCACCAAATTAGCATATAAATCATAAATAATTCCATAATATGCAAGTGAGTCTCTCCTTCACGGTCATGTCAACTATCTGGTGTCCTCATGGAGGGTGTCATGAACAAGAGTACCAGACGATCAGATTAAAAGAAAACTGCAGTGGTGAATTGTGACATTTGAGTGAACATTTTCATCCATTTTGTAAAAAAAACATTTAATATTAAACACTTCTCCTGCATTGTTTGATTGACGTGAAACTTGGCATGCAACTAAATTACAAAGTAAAAATTGTAACATTGAGGAACATGTCTGCTACAAGGCAAGGCATTTGCAGCACATTATTTAAATGAGGCTCTCCTTCACTGTTATGTCAATCCTTCTCCAACTTGGTGTAAGATTGAAGATGGGATCAGATTAAAAACCATAGCCACCAAAATCGATTGAATATTTGCCATTTTGCTAATGAAACACTGTCCAACTGATATAAAACAAATAATGTTGAGCCTTGGGCTCACTTTTGGCCTGGGTTCCTTTTTGTTAAGCGTTTTGTGACAATGCATTTGTGAAAAGCGCTAGAAAGAAAAGAAGAAGAAAAAAAGATTTATCCTAAATAGCATCCAGTGGGGAGGATGAGGGGGAAGAGAAGAGAAGAGAAGAGAAGAGAAGAGATGTCATTAACTCCACATCTCATCACAATGCATTTTAGTTAGAGACTCTAGTGCAATCTACCATCTTTGCACTAGTTCCTAACTCAAATCCATAAGGATTCTTCAAAACTACTTCAAAGGCATGACTCCCTTAGACTATCCCAACATAAGCGTCCTTCTTCAGACACATGTGCATGGCCAGAGGATGATCCAATGTGGTTCCCATCGGAGTTCAAAACCCACCTCTTCAGACTCCACTACCACTGAACACTGTCCATCTAGCCAATCTGTCGTCACCACTGTTTACTTGTTCTACACTATTAAAAAAAAAAAAAAAACCCACTAACCTTTTGTTTCCCAGTGTTACAGGTATGATACGCAGACGCCTGCAATGATGTCTATTGCTGTATTACTGCACTGATCTTGTGCGCTAACTATGATTGTTCTTACCTTGGATTAATGCACATCTTGTAAGTTGCTCTGGATAAGAGCGTCTGCTAAATGCTTAAAATGTAAAATGTAAATGTAGTTCCAATGCAGAACTCTCTTGGGAACCATGCATTATGTTAAGATGAGACCAACCTTTTTTTCTGATTTTCTCCCATTTTCAAGTCAAAGCGGGGGGGCTGGAGCCTATCCCAGCATGCATTGGGGCGAGAGGCAGGAATAAACCCTGGACAGGTCGCCAATCCATCGCAGGGCACTACATACACCATTCACTCACACACTCATACCTACGGGCAATTTAGACTCTCCAATTAGCCTAACGTGCATGTCTTTGGACTGTGGGAGGAAACCGGAGTACCCGGAGGAAACCCACGCGGACACGGGGAGAACATGCAAACTCCACCCAGAAAGGCCCCCGGCCGGGATTCGAACCCGAGACCTTCTTGCTGTGAGGTGACAGTGCACCACCGTGCCGCCCGCATGCCAAATCTGTGCTGTAGAATAGAACCTGCTAGTGAGCTAACATGTAACTATCAGAGTGAAGTTTGCAGAACTTCCAACACATAGATAAATGCATTGTGACCACAGATACCAACAAGATAGTATATTAATTGCTGTCTAGAATTTCAACAATATGAATAGGTTTGTGTCTCACTACCTCTTGGTTGGTGAATACTCAGCTATAGGCTACTACCTTCCCCATTGTTGGGCACAATAATAATAATAATAATATATGCCATTTAGCAGACACTTCTATCCAAAGTGACTTACAAATTCAAATCAGTTAAATCAAATCATCAGTTCCTTTTTTTCCTTCTCTCTACTAAATAACAAACATCCATTGGCACCAATCCTTGATGGCAGTGCAAGGAGGGAAAATACCAACGAGAACTATGCGGAACTGGTCCCTTGGTAAATGGAAAACCCAAAGCTCCCGATTTCTAATGCCAAAAAAGTACAGAAAGTTCTGGTTCTTGTTTTTTTGTCCAATGGAAAAGAGCCCGTGGTTATTTAAAGGGTTATGCACCCCAGGGTAATGGCGGATGGCGGTCAGCAGGGGGCGACATAGTATAAAAATACAACTGCTCTCTATCCTCGGAGGAGGTTTGTACAGAGATCATTGTCGGCAGTGTAGCGGGTCCAGGTAATAAAAAATGGACCCGCTTAGGACCTTGTGCTGAATTGCGGACACACAAGTAACCGTTTAATCCTCGTCTTGACCTGTGCGTGCCACTGTTCCCACAAACGGGTCTTCTGTCGTCTTATCAAAGTCTTCGTCTCTTGCTACACAGTCTGTGTGCACTTCCCCTGAACCTCCGAACATTTCCCCTTCCCCGTTCTTCGGCCTAAGACTCGTCTGAAATTACATGAATAACTTTTCAATTTAAAGGTTCATTGTTGTGTTCTTCCACACGCTCGTGCTCAGTGTGGGTTTTGCCGTTGAACGCACCGAACACAATGTTATGTAGAAATGTGAAACTTCTGAACTATTGAACTAAAGATTGGAAAAATCATATAATTCTTCTGGATAGGGGTTTTTCACACCCTGTTTACCTCTTACAGCAGAATAACCCCCTGAAGAGAACGATATTTCCGCAATCCCCATAGCTATCTCGTTCTAAAAGATACGATCAGAGAGTGCGGTCACACTCAAAGACCGCATACAGTAACTAAGCAACAGACCATAAGGAAACTTGCAACGGCACTGCTGCGAACCAGGTTGTGTGGCGAACCGCAGCGATCTTCAGAAAGCCAATGTTTTGTGGGGGGTTTTGGCATCCCGAATGGAAAACACAGTTTCCCGAAAGCACAGAAGTCGTCTGTCCAGCTGACCGCGGCGAAGGGCGCCTAAAAAGACAAATAAAAGGCTTATTTTTAATTCTTGTGGTGTTTCACTGTGAATGCAGTCCTTTTGAAAGCCTATATCCACCGCTGAGCATTTCTCTCGCTGTGTTTTGGGCTTCGGGAAGGGCACAAAAATACACTCCACAGAAAACACTCCATGTTACAAAAAAAGTTTGGGGTCAACAGTTATAGTTAGCTAATCCCTTTTCTATAATAATAATAATAATAATAATAATGTAGTGTACAGGTATAACACTAGTGCTGTACGGGTAAAATTATACTGTGGTGCTGTGCGGGTATGATACCGTAGTAATTTACAGACCATAATGACACTGTTCAGCACAGGTGCAATCGTATTATCTGTTAACTGCAGTAATTTGTTGCGTACAATTACTAGTGTCAAACATGCTGGAGTCTGTAAGCACGTCTGTCTCATCTTCTACAAGTACACATAGTACTACGGCTGGCAATGTAGTGTAGTGGTTAGGGAACTGGGCTTGTAACTGAGAGGTTGCAGGTTCAGTTCCCAGGTGGGGCACTGCCGTTGTACCCTTGAGCTAAAGGTACTTAACCTCAATTGCTTCAGCCATGGACCCGTAGGTAAACTGCACGTTAAATGAAAGGTGTGAATCGATTACGGAAAGGATGGTCCTTTGATCGTCGCACGCAGACGAGGCAGGAAGTGGACAGTGCCCCGCCCCCTCGTCTCGTCTCCTCTCCCATCGTGCTATGCGTCGTTGCGTCTGTAGGTTGCAGCTGAAACGCCTCGCTGCTTCGTTTGAAGCCGTTACAGCCGTTACGCTTTACAGCTGTATAAATGGATTGTATGTAAAGAAATGTAAACGGTGTAAGTCTGCTATAATAAGAGCGTCTGCTAAATGCCTAAAATGGAAATGGAAAAAATGTACACATTCATGCCAGTGAGGCGTCCGTGCACTGACAGCACCGTTACTCAGTCCTTTTTGTGGAACTGGCGTCCACATGGCCAGGCCCTCCTTTGTGAGCGCATGTTTGACCTAAAAGTAGTGAAAACCCGCCACTGAGACTTCCCTCTTGCTGTGAGATTACACTCATAAATTTGAGTTCCTCTTTTTAAATCAGTACTCACTCCTCTGTTAATCATTGCATGGTTGGGGGCGCAGTGTGAAGCAGTTTCATTATTCTCGCCTCAAACTGTGATTACAGGAACACAAAACGCTGCTGCTGATAATCAGAGACATCCACAGAGACAAATCTTAAATCTGAACAATTTTATTACCATAAAAAAAAAAATCTGTTCTTTTATACATATATGTTTTTGTTAAAAAAAAAAAAAAAAGACAACATTTCTACAAATCAAGTTCCCCGTGTGTATAAATGAAGTTTCACACACCGGTGCAGACTGGGCTGAGGCGCTTTGTGTGTGTGTATGTGTGTGTGTCAGTGTGTGTGCTTGTGTGTGTGAGTGTGCGTGTGTCTGTCTGTCTGTGTGTGTGTGTGAGTGTGTGTGAGTGTGAGTGTGTGAGTGTGTGGAGCCCAGGTTTATATTTGACAGTAAGCACACAGCAATGTGTGTGTGTGTATGTGTGTGCACATCTCTGCACTTTAATGTCCCAACAGCAGTCACTGTGCTTTTCAAACGGACAAGTCACCAAACGCGAGTTCCTCTACCTCCTTTTCCCACACGCCATAAAAACACAAACATGAATCACACAGGTCTGGATTACAGGTTTATGGCTCCTCTCCACGCTCAGCCGTTCCCTTCTCCTTCACGCCACTCGCTTCCAGACCAAGGACTCGAGCAGCCGTTTAGCTGGAAGCCATCGTTTCCGTCTCGACATTCCTGCAATATCTCATCTAGTGCCCAGTACAGACTAACTGCAAAAGGGGTTTATCTTGCAAAACAACTGTTTGTCTTGTAAAATGACCTTGGCAGTCAACGAAATCACCAAGAGACCAAGTTGCACAAGAGACAAAGAAAGGGGCACGGTTACGCTGAACTAGGCTCCTGTCCACACTGACCAGCGACTCTACTGGTTCCCATACCCACCCATAAACATCCTAAGGCCAGGTTTCAAGAGTACCTCGGAGAGATGAATAATCTGCTGCAGCATCTACATATCGTAAACATTACGTTTTTTTAAGTCATTAAGCGAACAGCGTCCCTTTCAGGACAACGAAAGACACGTGCAGCTCAGAAAGCACTGATTTGTGTGCAAGACTTTTTCAGGTCAGTCTCTCAAAAAGGGAGAGAGAGGAGAGGTTTGAATTAGGTGTTCTGGCAGTTTTGCGTCCGTCAAGATTACACAGCTCTGCCAGTACATATCCACACCACCACAACCACAGCATCTGCCGTAACCAGACTGGTAAGCTGCAGCTACACAGATACACACACAACACCGGTTTAGTATCAATCTGTGTCGATCAGTTTAGTGTCAACCAGTTTAGTATCAATATTGATCAATTCCACCTTATCAATGGCAGCAAACTTTTTCCTCAAAAACAACTTTGGTGTTGTTTGGACATTTTGTATTAACAGCGACAGGGTCAGGTACAAGAACATGAAATGACATTCACACGATTTCTGCCATGTTTTTAATCACATTAATCATCTGGCAAATGATGTAAAAAGCAACCGCACACACACACACACATCACACACTAATATTTACACGTTTACTTCGTGTCATGAACTCACGTCACCTGAATTGGCCCGCATGGCGATTCCCCCACCACAGAACACAATCAAGACCGTGGTTTCGACATAACATTTCACTTTAAGAAAATGCTTCCGGCTGTAGCTCACCAAATCTTCACCAGGCGGATGCAATGGTTCACAGGACCGTGACCACGAGACCACAGATTTCATTGAGTGAGTTAAAGTATGTTAAGGCACCGACTGATCATTTGTCATCTAAAGAACCCTACTCGTGCTTGAAAGCTTGACAACAGATACGATTATTTCTGCTAACACTATATCATACCTTCCACAATAGTGTCTGCGTGTTTGAAGTGGAAGTGCTTTTTGACGAAACAACTACACAATTAATAACCAACTTGCGGGACAAGTCAGTTTTTTTCATACCATAAACAATTGATTCTTCGGTCAAAAATTTTAAATAAAGGATCTTGATGGATTGCATTGCATCAGGTCTTGCGTTGCTGTAAATACAGATTCCGCAAAATGGCTGCCGGCCACCACGCAAGGCACAGAAAGACAACTCCGACGGCACAGGGAAAGGCGAGCTGACAAAGATTGGGGTGGCCCGCAGCCTCAACGCTATGTGGGCAGAAAATATCCACCCGAGTGGAGGCAGTCGCCAATGAAACTACAAGTACCAGCACCACTGAGCTGACAGCAGATGCCAATCACATAAAACAGGAAGCTGTAGAGGGAGGAATATTCACAATAGCACAGGCCCTGTTGAGATGCACTGTTGAGAAGCATGGTTGAGATTCTCTATTGAGATGCCCTGTTGAGAAGTGTCTGGGACACAGCAACCTTCCCTAACATAGGTGCTTGAGGGGTTGTGCTTTGCTCCCAAGAGACAAAAAAAACCCCAAATAACTTTCACACTGATTCCCTGACGTATTAAAATGCTGGGCCCTTCAAGATAAAGACTGGCACTTGGAATAAACTCTAGAATATATATTTACGTGTTACCGGACCAAACCGGAGTCACTCGATGACGGAATTCTGCTGTGAGGAGAGAAACAAAGGAGTTGAGAGTGCATACAGAATGAGAAGTAGAGCCGCGGGTGTATCGCGGGGCCCAGGTGTGTCTGTCTGTCAGTTAACCTCAGTAATGGGAGAAAGTTCAGATCCTCTGAAGGCACACTGGGACACTGGTCTTTTCCCCATGATCCTCTGAGTGGGGCAGTCGAGGCTCAATCCTGCCCCGGTGAGCACAGCCAGTGGACCCCCCCAGTGCTGATCTGTTCTGGCTGTTTGCACACAAAGGTTGGGCTGATGATTAGGGCTGTGGCTACACCGATTCTGGATCTATGCCTGGGGGCACCATCATCCATGTGCTCCAGGCCGTTCCACTGAATAGGCCTCTCCACCCCCCACAGGAGATTGGGTGGGCAGGAAGTCCCCCAACACACGCACGCACACACTCCGCAGGGAAATGGAGAACAGGCATCAAGAGCTTCTCATCTTGTTTTGGCTCACTTTTTAAAATAATTCACTTTGGCTTTTTTTAGTCAGGGATGCAAAACATCAGAATTTAAATGAATCCAGATATAAACAAGGTGGGAGAGGGGGGGCGGATCAGGAAGGGGGTTGAACTGGTATAGGGAACGGAGGCTCTGGGTGATGTGTGCGTTGGCGAGGGCTCAGTGGGGAGTGGGCCCCCCCGCGGCCCCTCCTAGCCCCGCCTATAACAGGACGCACTCCTTGACTCTTCTAGCCCATGACGCTTCTATAACAGGACGCACTTCTTATAACAGGCTTGACGCTTCTTCTATAACAGGCACTTGACAGCTCCTCTATAACATGACGCACTTCTTGACGCTCTTCTATAACAGGACGCACTCCTTGACGCTCTCCTATAACAGGACGCACTTCTTGAGCTCGCCTCTTCTATAACAGGACGCACTCCTTGACGCTCTCCTATAACAGGACGCACTCCTTGACGCTCTTCTATAACAGGACGCACTAACAACAGGACGCACTTCTTAACAGGGGCTCCTCTATAATAGCGCACTTCTTGACGCTCTCCTATAACAGGACGCACTCCTTGTGCGCTCTCTCGAGGGACGCTCTCCTCGACGCTCTCCTATAACAGGACGCACTTCTTGGGGCTCCTCTTGGCGACGGGGTGCAGGACGGCGCGCGCGGCCTCGGCGAACACCTCCCGCACGCCCTCCTGCAGCAGCGCCGAGCACTCCAGGTAGCGCACGGCGCCGATCTGCTTGGCGAGGGCGCCGCCCTGCTGGGGGGTGGTGGGCGCCAGGCCCTGCTCCTTCAGCCGGGCCAGCGTGTCGCCGTCGGCGCGCAGGTCGCGCTTGGTGCCCACCAGCAGCACGGGCACGCCGGGGCAGTGGTGCGACACCTCGGGCTGCCACTTGTGGCGCACGTTGGCGTGCGAGGAGGGGCTGGCGACGCTGAAGCAGACGACGAAGACGTTGGTCTGCGGGTAGGAGAGCGTGCGCAGGCGGTCGTACTCCTCCTGGCCCGCCGTGTCCCACAGGTTGAGGCTGACCGCGCGGCCGTCCACGCTCACCTGGGCGCTGTAGTTGTCGTTGTACTGCGTCGAAGGCGTTGTGGGGAGATGAGCAGGCAGGTCTTGGAAGGCGCCGGCCCACCACTACGCACTGTGATCGGAGATGAGCATCCGCAGCTGCTGCTGGCACTGCGGAGGAGAGCGGGTAACGTTAGCGCCCTACATCACTACTTTTTTCTGGGTTTTTTTCTGTTTTTGGAGTGGTTATACATGAATAAGCAAGTATATTATCTAGCTAGATAATATACCTCCATCCATCCATTATCTAAGCCGCTGCCTGGTCAGGGTCGCGGGGGGGGAGCTGGAGCCTATCCCAGCATGCGTTCCGGGCGAGAGGCAGGAATACACCCTGGACAGGTCGATCCATCACAGGGCACACACCTTCACTTTTTTACTTTAGACTTTTTTTCTGTTTTGGACTGTGGGAAACCGTACCCGGAGTTGCAAACTACAGAAAGGCCCCCGAATAACCCGCCTTCTTGCTGTGAAGTATATTATCCACTGCACCACCGTAGATAATATACTTATATAAGAAAATATATAATTGTCTTACTTTTCTGAGTCTATACGGATATGTCTGTGTGGATACTTTCCCCCAGTATATTTGTTTTCTCCTAGAAAAGAGTTGAATATATATATTTTTTCTTCTAAAATTGCCTTTTTCTGTTTTTCTCCCAATTTAGTTGCCAATTATACCCTCTATTTATCTCAATTCACCCTCCCCCACGAGTCCGCCGCCCGTCCTCCGGGCAGGGCGAGACACTATTTCCGGGCTGATTTTTATCCGCCTCTTCTGAGACGGAAATCTACCACGGACGCCTTTTTCCTGCTCCTCGACGGACTCGTGCCGGCTCACCCTCCCCCCTCCCCCGGAGGCGGACAACCAAACGCCGCCTCCGATCGGAGCTGACGACCAGGGCTGGTCTAGTAGAGACACGGGTTTCGAACCGCGTCCCTGACAGGCAGCGCACACCACAAGTGTGGTGCGTTAGACCGCTACGCTATCCGCCAGCCCTACATTTTACATTTTAAGCACTTAGCAGATGCTCTTATCCAGAGCGACTTACAATATGTGCATTAATAGAGCGACTTACACAGTTTACATTTCTTTACATACAATCCATTTATACAGCTGGATATGTTTACTGAAGTGATTCAGGTTAAGTACCTTTAGCTCAAGGGTACAACAGCAGTGCCCCACCTGGGAATTGAACCAGCAACCTCTTGAGTTACAAGCCCAGCTCCCTAACCATTACACTACACTGCCAGCCATAGTTTGTGCGAGAGATCAGTGAAGTAATACAGCGATAGACATCGTTGCAGGCAGTTGCATACCATACCTGTAAAACTTGGAAGGAGAAGGTTAACTAACTGTTATAGCGAAGACAGAAAGAGTTAGCGGCCTTTGGAAAGTGAAGCCATCGAGACCAGCGAGGAGAAAGAACAGACGGGGAGCGGACTCAGTACTACACCCAATCCCTGGCCCTGGAGGAAACAAACACACACTGGAGTGTGGGGTGTTTTAAATGTGTGCAGGCACTGAGCATGTCTTACAGAGAACGATGTGGGGAGGATTCACAGCATTTGTAAAAAAATATATATATAATATACATCATATTTTTTGTATGCTGCTGTAGCGGATGGGCTCTGGTACGTGAGCGCCCGCTGCAGAAGGTGACGTGGATAAGAGTGCGATTAGTTCCCGGAGTTAGGGACTTGAGTCTTTAGCTCGGCGAGCTTAATCGCTCTCTTGTCGCGTCGAGATCCCTCGGTTCAAAACTCGCTGCGGGCAAAACCAGACAAGATTGTCACACTGCCTTCTGGACCAGGGCTCACTTGGAAAAGAGAGGCCAATTGAGTCAACATTGACTACCCTGGTTAAATACAAAAAATTATAATAAAATAAAAAATATATACTGAATTAAAACTGATTAAAGGTGAAGAGACTGCTTTGACATCTGCAGTTAATTAATGCCAACCCACAATGCACTAAATATGCATCCAGGCACTGATTAGGTCTTTTCTTTCTCCAACAGTACAGACTCAGCACAGCCAGGAAATCTGTTCAACTACAGACAGGGTCTGTCCATTACTCAATACATTTATGGAAGCATGTTCCCTAAATCCCGCCTGATTAGGCCCAATTTATTGCAATTTTCTTGGGGAGCCCCAACACCATAAGACAAAGATACATGTTGTGGACATTCAGGTGCTCAGAACTGTGTGGACCACCCATGTGGAGCTGTGATTGGCAGCAGTGTTAGCACAATGGTTAAGGAACTGGGTTTGTAACGTTAAGGTTGCAGGTTCAATCCCCAGGTGGGGCACTGCTGTTGTACCCTTGAGCAAGGTACTTAACCTGGATTGCTTCAGTAAAATATCCAGCTGTATAAATGGATTGTATGTGAAGAAATGTGAAACTGTGTAAGTCGCTCTGGATAAGAGCGTCTGCTAAATGCCTAAAATGTAATGTGATTCTGACTGTGAACACTGTGACATCCAGGGACTTTCACTGAATC
Source organism: Aldrovandia affinis (assembly GCA_029706075.1). NCBI lineage: Eukaryota > Metazoa > Chordata > Actinopteri > Notacanthiformes > Halosauridae > Aldrovandia > Aldrovandia affinis. The sequence goes on along the minus strand of JAINUG010000288.1, from coordinate 314,382 downwards.
CCACACTGCGTTTTCTCACGCCTGTCCTTTCTAACTGCAAAGACGCCTTAATTGGACCTTGATGGTGAGCTGTAGGCTACTTCCACTTTAGTATTTTTGAGAAACAATCAGCTCGACTGAATCAAAATCCAGACCATGGTGCATTTCACGCTCCAACAGGCAGCGGAAAACCCCGCATCAAACGCGAGACCCCTTAGGGAGTTGAAATTATTGAGCACGAAAGCTGTCCCTTTTTCACATTATTACATTACAGGCATTTGGCAGACGCTCTTATCCAGAGCGACGTACAACAAAGTGTTAACCGTAGTCAAGAACAGTTTAGCTGAAAGCCACCCTAGTGGGAAGTACAGTTCCTGGGTGCTAGGAGCAACCACATAGTTAAACTAGGACCCTGTAGGTAAATCTGTAGCCACAATTCAAAGGTAGCAATAAAGCAATCAGTGCGGAAAATAATGCCTAAGCCTAATACAGCCTTTTCAGATCTCATCAATCAATTTGATGCCTGGTTGCAATACACGTCAGGTCCATAATGCATTTAAGACGCAATAGTATCAAAGGAACTGGACAATGATTCAAATGACCTTATATGTATTCTTATTTTCCTACAAAAAATGCAAAAGAACGTCACTAACTGCCTAATAGGTCGACAGCTAGCTACAATTACGCAGGCCAAACGTTACCCCCTGGAGAAAAAACCCGAAGAACTAATAATATCCAACTTTAGCGGACTATCCGTGATTTGCGACACATAACTTGGCTAGCGAGGCAGTCGTCATGATTGACAGCTAGCTACCATTAACCGGTCAGCTATCTATCTGGTCAGCAAGCATGTTCGTTAACGTTACAACCCCAATCTAACTAACTTAAATGGACTTAAGATATTAAGGTAGCGCTCAATTAGCTATCGATATATCTAGAAACGCGACACCAGCAAGTTAGAGAGCTGTCTCAGCTGTAGTGTTACAACAACTTATTTAGCGAAATCACTGCAATAGACGCCAGTTAACGTTGGCTAACGACGCTCTTCGTTTCCATACAAATAAGCCAACAAGCGATCGGTCGTTTAACTAGCAATCCAGGTAGGCATAACTAGGGCTAGCTAGTCCAATCTAACGGTAGACAATGTTAAAGTTGTGTAGCGCTACCCTCGCCTGCTCGCTGACATTAGCTTTGTAAAACCTCTCCTCTCCACAATAAAATATAAGAGATTTGTGCTGACCGCTATCTCACGCTAGCTTGCCTAACTTTCTATTTAGCTACCGGGTGCTACTTATTGGCTTGCAGTGAGAGTTGCTCGAAATACCTCGCAAAATCTAGATAAGATAGCCAGTTATCCACACCATGGACTGACGTTCAGCACTACTAACGAGCTACTAGTTACTAGTCCCTACCGGGTTAGTGCTGGTTTTATAGATCGCTATCCAGGCTGCAAAACGGCTAGGAGATAAACGTGTGCTGTTTCTGTCATAGGTGATGGATAACGTAGCTGGAACACACTCTTTACAATCACTCGTTTGGAGAAAATAAACTTTGGCGAACCGTCTCACCGCCTGGCTCAGGTCTGGCGCTGTCCTGTCGCTCCCACTCGGAACAAACCCATCCGGAGAGCTGCCTCAAAAACACCGACTACGCATGACGCTCACCCTAAAAACACCGACCACGCATGGCGCTCACGCTCAAAAACACCGACCACGCATGACGTTCACGCTCAAAAACACCGACCACGCATGGCGCTCACGCTCAAAAACACCGACCACGCATGACGCTCACCCTCAAAAACACCGACTACGCATGACGCTCACCCTCAAAAACACCGACCACGCATGGCGCTCACGCTCAAAAACACCGACCACGCATGGCGCTCACGCTCAAAAACACCGACCACGCATGAGCTCACAGGCAGCGCTATGGATCCCTAAACTTAGCTAACGCTGTGGGACTGCACCCCGGGTCATTGATTCAATCGGAGACTATACAGTTCGCAGGACTGGCTGTGTGTGGCTCAGGAGGTAGAGCATGGTGCTGACCAACTCTTAGGTTGCGGGTTCGATTCCCACTGGGGCCACATGTACTGAAAAATGTGTGCATTCACTACTGTAAGTCGCTTTGGATAAAAGTGTCTGCTAAATGGCATATGTTATGACTACAGTTAGCACAGCATTTTCAATGGGATACACATGCGACAGTCCAGAGGCAGCACGCCACTAACATACCACTTGACCACACTAAGTGACGTGACGTGACTCAGTCATTCAGCAAAATGAAAACTTTTTTTGTTTAGCTTGCAACGTTTTGATATGTATCACCTTCAGTGATCCCTTATGCTCAATTATGCTCATTTTAACCATACCGATGACAAACCAGGTAACGTTGCTAACGTTAGCTAGCTTATAACAGCTGGCTCACATTTTTGGTCTCACATTTAGCAATAAAAACATCCAAATACAAGAAGGAAAACTGTGTTCTTTACATTTTTGAGGCGCTGAAATATATATATTTTGCGAATTATTAATTCGCTTATGCAAGGCTGTTCTGGGATCAGTACTTCAACGACATCAATGATACCTGCAGCAGTCATGTTAGCGCGTAACGCTTGCTAGTGAACTTTACTGGTAATTATCTGACCTGTCTGTATCTAATGTCAGTAAATATATTTTTTATTATGCAATTATTCTGTGGAATGGCTAATTCATTAAAGGAGTGGTTATACATGGATAAGCAGGTATATTATCTAGCTAGATAATATACTTATATAAGACAATATAGAATTACATTACATTACATTACAGGCATTTGGCAGACGCTCTTATCCAGAGCGACGTACAACAAAGTATTAATTGTCTATACGGATATGTCTGTGTGGATACTTCCCCCAGTATATTTGTTTTCTCCTAGAAAAGAGATGAATATATATTTTTTTCTTCTAAAATTGCCCTAAATTGGATTAGCGAACGAACAAATATAATGATTCGTTTACGGTTAACCAATCGCGTGAGAGTAAAACCGGAAACGTGTCACAGGAACCCGGAAGTCTCAGCGCGATGTGTGCGTGTCTCCGGAAATAGCGACGTTGTTGTGATTTGGCAGAAGAGAGACGATGGAAAGTTATGTGAAACCAGGTACAGTTAACTTAAATGTAGATGGCAAAACCGAAACACTGGGTCTGAACCTTTGAATAATATATTTATTTTAAAGCTTACTGTGAGATAACATTAAGAATGTTCTCGCTACGTAGAAACTAAAAGCTGTATTTATTAGCTAACCACTAACATTTTCTAGCGCTGGCTAGTTTGTCGCTAGTTACCAATAACGTTTCCTTGATTTGCGGAAGTCTTGGATATATATATATTTATATAATAGCTAGCGTTAGATATACGTCGGCGTTTTGAAATGCATCTTGCTGGTTTGCATACTAGCCAACAATCACATAGTTGGCTAACTAGCTAGTTCAAGTCTTACTACTATGCGACATTGCGTTATGGTCGTCGTGCTAGCTAACCAGCTGCGTTTAACCCTTCGACAGATTATAACGTTGTCTTAACTGTGAACAAACAAACAGACACGTTGCTAAATTGGCGAATTTTGAGTAAGTAAGAAACGTAATTTCCATTTCGCTAATTTAGCAACGTGTCTGTTTATTGATCCACGCTGGAATTGATCAACGCCTGTATTGTAAGTATGTAACGTGACAGGCTGGTTTCGATTGCGATTAGCCCACATTAAATTTGGCTGAAACGAATACTTAACCAGTTTGTCTACTTTTTCCGCTGGCTCACAGCTGCTCGTCTGGTGATGTTTGCAGTCTCGGCAGTCTATTGTACCAGGTAGCTGCATTACAGGCGGGGACGTTTTTAATGACCAATGTGGTCGTTGGCAAAACGGAACACGAGTGTCGACAGTGTTAGCATAATGGTTAAGGAACTTGGGCTTGTAACGCAGAGATTGCAGGTTCTGCCGTTGTACCCTTGAGCAAGGTACTTAACCTGGATTGCTTCGGTAATCCAGTTGTACACAGTGCATCCGGAAAGTACATTTGCAAAAATTTCTAAAAAACTTTTTTCCACTTTGTCATTATGGGGTATTGTGTGTAGAATTTAGAGAAAAAAATGAATTTAATCAATTTTGGAATAAGGCTGTAACATAACAAAATGTGGAAAAAGTGAAGCGATATGAATACTTTCCAGATGCACTGTATAAATGGATTGTATGTAAAGAAATGTAAACTGTGTAGGTCGATAAGAGTGTCTGCTAAATGCCTAAAAATGTAAATGTGTCAGCATTACTACTGGCGTGACCATTGACTGATTTCTTTGGTGCTGAAATTAACTACAGGTAACCAGGAACGGGGCTGGAACGACCCACCCCAGTTCTCCTACGGTTTGCAGACAGCCCAAGGAGCGCCCAAACGGAATCTACTCAATAAAAGGGTGCCCCCACCGCAGTTACAAGGGGCTCAAAGTAAGTCGGCAGACATTTTCTTCTTCGGAAGAAAGAACACGTTATGATAGATATTCGATCATAATTGCATCTGGCATTGTGATTGCTCGTCACATAGTTTTAGGTGCAGCTGATCATTTCTGGAGAGCATTTTTGGCAAAATGGCTTGTTCATCTTTTCCGTCTGACTGTTGTAGCCTTGCGTGTGACTTTAGGCACTTTTTGTGATTTGTAACACATGTATAACACATTGTGTGTGTGTGTGTGTGTGTGTGTGTGTGTGCCACCTACATTCCAGGATGTTGTATCTTCTCAGGTCCTGTTCCTGGCGGGGCTCCTCCCTCCACAGTTCACTCAACCCCACCCCTCAACCCATTGGCCCCGCCTCCATGCGGCGTAGCAACACCACCACGGCCGTGTGCTGCTCCAACGGAACACGCAGACTCTCCCTCTGACCAATCGGAGTGCGAGCCTAGTGTGGATGAGGTCATTGTGATCCTCGACTGGGCCCTGACTGCTTGTAGACAGACCGTCAAGGTAAAATAAAATGTGATATTTTGTTTCTGATTTCCCCCTCCATTTTCTGCCAGTTTAGTAGCCAAATCTCTTCATGTCAATCCCCCCCTCTCATTGTGGGCTTGCTGCCGTAGCCCTGAGACCGGCAGTGATGAAGGGGATGTACCGCCTCCTCCAAGCCGGCACCCGCCAAGCTGTCGACTAACTCTGGTAGACAGAGCCACTCTTATACGCAGCGGACTCATATCGGCTTCCCTCCCCCTTCCCCCCTCCCTGGGGCGGACAGCCAATTGCTGCCCCCTAGTGGCACTCCCGGACTGGGTGGTTGCTTTTATTGGTGTGTTTGGCTCATTGGATGTGCAGGAGAGAGCAGACGCACTCTGAAGCACCAAAGGGACTGAGCACTGCACTTACCCAAGCAATTCATTTGCTCTTTTTTTTTTTATTTTTTTAAGAAATGCATTGTCTCGTCTTTTTTCCCCTTTGTTTGAGAATTTTCCTTTACCCCCATAAACCCTAGATGTCTGAGATTGTCTCTTGAATGTTCCTCTTACTTTTACCCACGTCCTTGTGAAATGTACTGTCGGCCTCCTTGTGTATCTTTAAATGTCTAAAACTGTACAAACAAAGAAAGGTTTTTCAACTGTAAAGAAAATGTAAAAACCCATAAAAGACAATCCAGTGAATGTGCATCAGGCAAGTTTTAATTTATTTATTTGGGGAGTGGATATCCGTACTCACTGGTTTAGCATACAGTGCTTATAAATCTTTACATCTTTTAACTGATTAATACATTTTATTGGAGCTATTGTGAAGTGTACTTCTCTTCTTCTCTTGTGTATGTAGAATACACTTCTCTGTTTGTAGAATATTGATTGATATTGATTTGACACGTAGGACGTTGTGGATAATGACATTTGTCCGGCATTTCTCAGCACAGGTTATTTCCCAAGCACAGTTATAATACTAATAAGAGCTGACCTGTAGCATGTCCTTGCAGAAGCAAGTCTGTGACGATGTGGAAAGACGACTGAAGACCTTTGAGGAGATGTGGAGGGGCGGGAAACTGTCCCTCCCCGTCAAAAAGAGGATGAACGTGCTGGCTGAAGGTAGAAGTGCGCTGGAACTCATTTCAAAAGGCAGAGAGACAGGCAGGCAGACAGGCAGGCAGACAGGCAGGCAGGCAGACAGGCAGACAGACAGACAGACAGACAGACAGACAGACAGGCAGGCAGACAGACAGACAGACACATATGTGCACTGACTAATGAAATCAACTTGTTTTAGTTCAGAGTTTGACATATAGGCAGTACTGCTCTTTCATATCCATGAAAGGCGCTATACAAGAAAATTAAAAATAATAGTAATAATAATTTTGTTGTCAAAATGGGAAATGCTGTTTTTGTGTTGTACGCAATAGCCTTTTGAACCTTCTCTGCTCTCACTTGACAGAGATGAAAAAGAGAAACTGGGAGCGGGCGGACGAGATTCACCGGGCGCTGATCGTGGACTACGTCAATGAGGTCAGCCAGTGGATGGTGGGCATCAAGCGGCTGATCGCAGAGGCCCGGAACCTGGGCGCCGACCAGCTGGGTCAGACCCAGAACCAGAACCAGACCCTGGCTCACGGTGACGGAGCCGCCCTGGAGTAGCCCTCTGTGGGGCTTTCAGAACCGGACTAGGGGATTACCCAAACGTTTCCTCCGCGCGCGTGCGCTTGTGACTCACTCTCCCGACTTTGGGAAGCGGGTCTGGACTGAGGGGAGTTCCAGGGAAACGTGGAAGCTGCTATCATGATTATTGACCTTTGGCTGGGACTGTACTTTTTTTCCCAAATTGCATCATTACACTCTTTGCTTTATCCATTTCCCACCTTTTTGTATTCTCATTTTAGTTTAATGTCATCTTTTAATGTCTTAATTCTTTGAAGATGGGCTCCTTGGTCATGAAAATGTTTCGAAAGTTGGCAAACTTTGAAACCAGTGTCATGGGTCATGTGACTGCCAGTACCATTTTCATGTGGAGTTTCAGCAGTGATTACTTTAACCTTCCAGATCATTGGTCATCCAGGTTGTTATCTTTACAAAGCCCGTTGGGGGTAGAGTGCGAGGCTGTAATTCCAGAACTCTCCGGACTGACCCCTTGAGCTACTTCTGTTCAGATAACAGTAGCCTGTTTGTTTTTTAGCTTTTATGTAAAAAAAAAAAAAAAAAAAAGAAAAAGATTTGCAGGTTTACCAGCTTTACCTCTTGGTTATGATCAAATGTGTTGTTGCATAAATCTTTGAACATAAGAATTCATGATGATGAGGACGGGTTGTTTCGACCCATCTAGGCTCATCATGTCCTAATCTGAAGAGTATCTAGTACTGTATCTAGCCTGGACTTGAACAGCCCAGGTGTTTCTGCCTCTACTACCCGACCGTGCAAGCTGTTCCAGGCATTAACAACTCTCTGTGTAAAATAAGACAATGACAATGAAAGACAATGGTCTCATTACAGGAGTTTGGTGAAAACTGAAAGTCAGTGGTCTATAATTTCATTGGGCCGTACCACTTTACATGTTGAGGGACCATGTGCACAAATTCGAGTTAGGAACATTGATGAGGCTGGCCCTATGTCACAGGTGTCTAGATCTTTTTGAATTATTTTTATTTTATTTCTCGTGTTTTGTACTTCCAGCACAGTTTACTCTTGTTAAAATACAAAGAAATGTCAAGGAAACAAAGAAATTAATTTCCTCAAAGAGCAGTATGATGTCAATAGCAGTATAAATATATAAACTTTTCATTAATAAAGAAACTATGTGGCAGGGCGGAGTGCTGTCCCTTTAACAATATTTTGTTAACGAACGTTTAGGCCTGCATTTTATTACTGCTCAACATTCCATCAAATGTGAATATTCTTGTGGCCATATAACATTACATTACATTACAGGCATTTAGCAGATGCTCTTATCCAGAGCGACTTACACAGTTTACATTTCTTTACATACAATCAATTTATACAGCTAGATATTAACTGAAGCAATTCCGGTTAAGTACCTTGCTCAAGGGTACAACGGCAGTGTCCCACCTGGGGATTGAACCTTAATGTTACAAGCCCAGTTCCCTAACCATTACACCACACTGCCTGCCTATAAGAAGATCAGAACAGACCCTCACGGCAGTGCTTAATTTGAGAATCCGATTTTGCACCCCAGCAAATGTCTTCCTCAGAATCGGATCCCCTGGCTCATAAATATCTAAAGTGCGACAACAACGCGTATTTTAACAGACTTAACAGCCGAGAAACAATTCGTGCTTTCAGAGTGTTCACAGAGACATCGGGAGAACAAGTTGCACAGCCCTTGAAGGATCTCTTAACCGCTGTTAACGCTGTAGCAATTTCCAGCGCAGAGTGCGAGATAGGTTTCTCACAAATGAATCTAATCTGCACATCAACAAGAGCGTCTTTAAAAACAGCAACCATATCACCGCTTCTGTTTTTAACCCTTGTTGCTCCACCACTGGAAAGTTACCATTAGACCAGAGGGAGGGACAGAAATGCAGTGATACAGTGGTAGGAAAAGTTTACCCCTTTTCCATCGCGTGTGGTTGGGGGAGGCGAGTTGAGCCCCAGCATCTCTTATTTTACAAATTAAGCACTGCCCCCCGGGTAGTGTAGCGATAGAATGCCAGACGCTGGCTGCTGCGACCGAGCTCCTATTCCACCGGATCAAAACAGAAGAACGCATAATGACGTTCTGTCCCTCCTGGCTCATCTTTTACCGACAGTGGGTATAAAAAGTATTCACCCCCCTTGTGCCATTTTTCTCATTTTATTTTCTTACTTCATGGAATGAAAATTAATTTAATTGGGTTTTTTTTTGGTTGCTTTTTTTGCCACTGATCAACACAAAATACTCTATAATGTCAAAGAAAAAAACAACTAAAGCTTTTTCTTAATTACATATAAAAAGTAGAACTATCCATCCCTTTTGCTAAGACGCACCTAAATCAACTGGCCCAATAAATTGTCTTAAGAGGTCACATAATTATTTGATTGGAGTCACTCTGTGTACAATTAAGGGGCTTCAAATTATTTAAACTTAAATACACCTGCCTGTGAGAGGTCCCACCGTTGGTTTGCGCATTTCCAAACAAGGCCAATATCCCGATCAATTCTGTTGGCTAATCTGCCGGCCAGCTGGCTAGCTCAAGCATCAGCTCAAAACACTCAAAACTACATTCACAACAGCGAAAGGCGATCGGTTAAAATTAAATGTGTTGTCAGTTCCACATTGTGGTATTATTTTATACTGGCGCAGGCAATCGCTGCCTAAAATGACGCAAAATGACGCGGGAGCCACACCAAGCAATATCTCACACCCGAGCAAATTTTGTCACCACACCTGTGAGCAAATCCAGCAATTCCAACGACAGAAAGGCTCGGAGTGACGAGGCCGGCAGATTCCGCTGTACCACCAGCAGAGGGCGCCTGTGGTCCAGCTCACACAGCGAGCCGTGTTTCGTCTCGATCATCCGATTTGAGACGTCCTCCCTGCGCATGCTCAGGCAGGTTAGTTCTCCCGGTGTCTTACCTGTGAACACCTCCAATTTTGCAGTGTGTGTGCGTGTGTGTGCGTGTGCGTGTGTCCAGTAGTGTTGTTCACTGTGTGGTCTGCCTGTCTGTCTGTATCTCGGTCTGTCTGTACTCATGCAGTCTCATATTTCTGTGCGTGGGAGTGTGTTTTAGGCAGTTGGCTTATCTTTTCGATTCTGTTAGAAAAAGGCATTTCACACCTGGATTCACCCTGAATATGCGCTGGGTCTACACAAGGGAACACAGAAAACTGTTTTGTTTTACATTTTGAAATCAAGCCATTACAGCTGTCCCATGGGAGTCAGCGCCCCAAAATCCTTTCCCCCATGGAGAGGAAAAGTATTTTTTTTTAAGTCTGTGAAAAGTGATATGTATGAAGTATATATGAAAATATACTGCACGTGTTTACGCAAAATACATCAGTCATTGCCACTTTCAAATGAAATGATAGCAATTTTATTTGTATAGCGCTTTTCACAATTGAATTGTCACAAAACGCTTAACAGAGGGGGAACCCAGGCCTAGACCCCTCCAAAAGCAAGCCTAAAGGCAACAGTGGCAACATACTTGTTGATTTGCCCACACATCATGGAGCAAATGATACATTAATCTGTTCGTCCTCTTAATTCAGCAACTTGCCTTTCTGTCTGTTCTGAGATTTTTCCGTTTTGGGAGTGTTGAGTTTGGTCCCTAATTGGTGTAGTGAGTCTAATGGTAGGCCAGTGTGATTATCATTTATTTTATGATAAATAATGGTGTAAGGTAAATTATATCTGCCCATGACACATTTGCATGACTGGAGAGATTCACTGGTAGCAAATGAGAAGAACTACATTACTCATTAAGAGTCTACGGGCAGTACTTTGCCTGGGAATTCACCCGACCCAATAAAATACAATACAACAATTTAACAGGCGCTTTTATCCAAAGCGACTTACAAAAAGTGCATTCAGCTCAAGTAAATGAACAAGCACTTGATGCTATAATGTCTAAACACATCATTCGTCAAGTAGTACGCCACACAAACAACGCAAGTGCTAATTACAAAGGAAATGAACAATAACTACAACAGATTAATTAATTAATTTTGTTTTAAATATAAATATAGGGAACCCACAACCAACAGGCATGTTCCACTCAGTACATTATGCATGCTTCCTATAAAACCAGGAACCGCACACTGATATACGGCGGCAGTATAGTATAATGGTTAGGGTACTGGACTTCTAGAACTTGCAGGTTCAATTCCCAGGTGGGGGCACTGCTGTTGTACCCTTGAGCAAGGTGCTTAACCTGAATTGCTTCAGTAAAAATATCCAACTGTACAAATGGATTGTATGTAAGGAAATGTAAACTGTGTAAGTCGCTCTGGATAAGAGCGTCTGCTAAATGCCTTAAATGTAAATGTAATATGCATGGGCTCCCCATAAACACAAAAACAACGCCACCGCCCCTAATCTCTTTCCTAACGGCCTGACGCAACCCTTCCTGTACGTGCGCGCGACGCCCCACAAATCACGCCACTGCACTTCGCCTACAGCCGGCATGCGCTTACATAAACTTACGAAATGTTCTCTTTGATCTTTCCTTTCCCACATTGAATTTCTCTTTGACTACGAAAGAAAAGATCGTTTTCTTGCGTCGGTTGAGTCATCCGCAATTGAGATGTGTGCGAAACCCGGGGTGTGTCCCCTCCCCGACAAATTAGAGAAGAATTTAATTCTCATGCCGCGAGTAACCTTTGGCGCGAGAATGAACCCCGCCCTTCATGGTCACTGTGTGATACAGATGGGACTGAAGTCCGGTCGGTTCTGGCTGAACTGGTCTGTTTTGCTAATAGACACGAAGAGATGGGAAGTATTAAAAAGGAAAGAAAGAGAAAAATGACAAAATAGTACACGATAAAAATATCTGTGGCCCTGTTATTCTCTAAATCAGGGGTGTCAAACTCATTCCATCGTGGGCCGAGTGTATGCAGGTTTCTGTTGCAACCAGTGCACTACACCAGAATGATTTCGCTAATTAGCTTCCTTCTTCAACCAAGGAGGGGAACCTAATTGAAATCACCTGATGTTGTGCACTGGTTGCAACAGAAACCTGCACACACTCGGCCCACGGTGGAATGAGTTTGACACCCCTGCTCTAAATGTATAGAGTGCGTGCTCAAACGTGCCCCTGGGACGGAAGCCTTGCGTAATTACAGCGTGAGTCACCTCAGGTTCGAGCACCGCCCGCCCCCCTACCTCCAGGTTTGATTCCTGAGTGGTCGCGGCCTCATCACGCCGGGTGTAATCGGATGTTTTCCGATTAATGGAGTCTCGAAGCTGCCACGCCTTCCTTGGCAGCGTTTCAAGGTTTTTCTGGTTATCCCAAATCAAAAAAAAAAAAGAAAAGAAAAGCCAATAGAGGAGCGAGCGCTCGGTACGTAGTTCTCTGTGTTGTGTTGTGTATGTACAGTGGCTCTGTGTGGCTCAGTAGGTAGAGCACGGCGCTGACCGCGCTTAGGTTGTGGGGTCAATTCCCACTGGGACCACATATGCTGAAAAATGTATGCATTCACTACTGTGAGCCGTTTTGGATAAAAGCGTCTACTAAATGGCCTATATTATATTATATTATTATATTATTTGTGTTGGGAGATGGCAGTATCCAAAGGAGAGGTCACAGATGTGTCATTCGGCTGCTAACACTACAGCAGGGAATCACGTGAATCACATGTACTGACATACACTGACACGCACCGCCACAAACACACCAACCGTGACCAAATCAACCACACCTCCAACTGAAATGAACATTAAAAAAAATAAAACATTTGGTACTGTCTCCGTACTTTTTCCCCACGCCCTTCGCTTGAATGTGCTGTAGAGCGTTAGAAAATAGAAGTGCGACACGCACACAGAGCTAATGAACCAGCACATCAGAATCAGAATTATTTATTCGCCAAGTACATGTACAAGGAATTTGCCTTAGTGCAAGGTGTCAACATACAACCAAAACAATAACAAGAGCTTAGAAAAGAAATAGTGTAATAAAAATACAATACAATACAGTACAGTGCTAATATACAAATACAGTACAGATAATGGTTATGTACACAGTTAAGGTGCAAGAGTGTGCAAAAGGGCAGAGCAGAAGTCACAGTTAACGGCACAGTTAAAGTGGGAGTGTGCAAGTGAACAGGGGGGGGATAGAGGAAGGGTCTTTGTTTAGGAGGATTGTGGCTTGGGGAAAGAAGTTGTTCAGGTGGCGTTGTTCAGGTCACATTAGCTGGGCCTGGAGACAGAAATGTGATTGGCCACCCTGGGTGCCACCCTACTTCATCTGGCTCTTGATAGGTTATTAGGTTGTCAATCGCATCTTTTCAAATGTATTACATTTTGAATGTCTCCCCCACCCTGTGTGGTTTTGTGCCATTCTTGGGCCATCCCTGTTAAAGTGGTCTGCCCCCCCCCGCAGTAGAGCGCAGTCGGTAACAACAACACACACATCGCTGAGCAAAGGGCCATCAATACACGTTCATACGTTTAAATGCAAGCTCAGTGGAAAAAAGATCCACGATGAATTATAATAATCAAGAATCATTGTAGTTACTGGCGTCAGGATATGTGACTGTGTCTGTGTGTGTGTGTGTGTGTGTGACTGTGTGTGTGCATCACACCACAGAACAGGTCACTGAAACAATGTCACACATCTTGAATGGCTGTTATGCTTACAAAGGAATGTACATAGCACATCACGACAGAATAGTGGACCTCATAGTGAAGGACATATTAAACCATTTCTCTTCTTCAGTGAGAATGTACAAACATTCCTGTGTCAATCCTTCCATGTTCCATCTCTGTGATAGTAACCTAGACATTTTTACACAGTTGTCTGCCAATACAACAGATGTTGTTGTGGTTAACGAAGAGTCCAGAGAAGTGTCTGTATTAGAGATAGCCTGCACCTTTGACCCTAGCCTAGAGGAAGCCTTTATGACCAAGGTCATTAAATACCAACCACTCCTAAATATAATCTCAGAGCTATAGGTGCAGACTATCTGTTTTCATATTTGGCAGCCTAGGACATACTCACAGGTTGGTTGTTAGCGGGTTTCAACAACTTGGGATGCCCAAAAAGGGGGCTAAAAGGCTTGCAAAATATTGTGCCGTCTCTGCTATCATTGGCAGCCGCCATATATGGCGGAGACGTTGCTACTTATACCCATAAGTGATGTGTTTTTGTATCTTGAAGATCTATGCCATGATTTTGTGAATGCAACTTTACGGCACCTTAAGTATTTGTGTCCTTGTATGCTTTTCTTTATGTGGACATAAATACATTGTTAAAATGTGTGTGTGTGAGAGAGAGTATGTGTCTGTGTGTCTGTGTTTGTGTATGTGTGTGTGAGAGAGAGTGTGTGTGTGTGTGTGTGTGTGTTGCACTGTCCTGAGGAAAGGGTGTACACCCTGTTGCGTTTGTGAGCGGAGGTCTTTGCTGCGACCAGGCACATCCGGGCGTGACTTTTGACGAGTGTCCCTCGCGTGACCCCTGTGTTTGGACAGATGTGGAGGGGAGAAATCAGACCTCTCAGACTTAACAGGATGCTCTCTTCTGACCGGCTCTTTATTTGGGTAGCGAGAGACACACGTCTGTGTGTAACGGGGAAAACTGAGCGCAATCAGACTTTAATCCTGGCGGGTTCTGTCCCTCGCGGCTGTTCCGAGCTACAAAGCGCCCTTTGTCAGTTTCTCAGCGTCTGTTTCTCTCTGCTGGTTCCACCTGTGTCTGGCCTGCGTGAAAGCAGGTTCTGGCCCGCGCCCGAGAAAAGCTGCACGCTCGCCAGTGGTTCCGACCGGGCCGGAAGAACCGCGGGGAAAACGAGCCGTTTCGTTGTCATTCCCTTTGTACGCATACAGTCGTGTACAAATAAAATTAATAATGAATGATTGTTTCTGTCCTCCGGTCTGCACGCGTGACAGCGCCATGTGCTGTGCAGTCCACCCGTGGTCACGCACACCGCATTTACGGTCCAACGGATAGGCTACACTAACAGAAAAACAAATCTATACCTTTTCAACTAAATTATTTCTATATCTACCTAGCTCTCTACTTTGTCCGGTAAAACCCCGCCTTGGCACAGGGAGGTGCCATCACTCAGGCCAACATTCCTCCCTAACACCACGCACTTTACCTTTGAGGAGGTAGAGACTGTTTTACATGGCCTTCCTAAAAACAAAGCCAGCGGCATAGATGGGGTGACATACGAGACCCTTAAAGCCATGCAGTCATGTCAGACTTTAACAACTATCTTTAATGTCTGTTTGGAAAATAGAAGAGTACCAGACTCATGGAAAGGAGCATTAATCCATCGTATTCCCAAAAAAGACAATATCCCTGAGGATCTAACAACATGGAGGGATATATCTCTCCTACCCACCATATATAAGGTATTCATGAAGTGCATACTGGCCAGAGTCCTCCCTTGGTTGGTAAATGCTGACATTTTGTCCACCAAGCAGAAGGCATACATCAACAGGCAAGGTATGAACGAACATGTATTTTGCCTTAAAACAGGGATAGATGACTTTAAGCATGAGTCCTGTAGACTGTATTCAGTCTTCCTTGACTTTAGAGATGCATTTGGGACACTAACTCACAATGTCATGATTAGATCACTGGAGGAAATATAACTACCCCAACTATTCATTGACATAGCAAAAGATGTATACAGAGGCTCCTTTATCCAAGTAATCTGTGGAAAACAGCTCACTCACCCAACACCTCTTCAGATAGGCATTAAAACTGGCTGTCCATGGAGTGCAGTTAATTTTATAATTGCCACCAATCAATGGATAAAGTGGATGTGTCAGTGTGCCCCCCACTGTGTGATCTCCCCCAACCCAGTACAGGGCTATGCGGATGATATCTTGCTAGCCTCTAGGGAAGAGAGTACAATTAAGAACATGCTCACCAGGACAGATTATTTTTTGGAATGGTCCGGCCTGGAGGTCAAGAACACAAAATGTGCTGTTCCGTATGAGAGGAGGAGTGGAGGGAATCGGTGGTATCGTTCAAAACCAGACACATGCCCTGCATTCACAATATCAACAGAACCCATACGTGTATACTCTCTCCATGACATAAAATGAACATCGCAGGAGAATGGAAGGAGCAAGTTAACATCATCTTGTCTAAGTTCACATCCAGGCTGGACTTGATTAACAGAAGTCCCCTGCCGCTGACTATGAAGTTGGAAGCTGTCAGAGAGGTGGCCCTGTCTAAAGCTCAGTACCTGTTCTCCAATGTCCACATCCAACAGAAAGTGCTGAGTGAAATGAATGACAAAACAGTGAGCCTAGTGCGAAAGTGGTTTGGACTCAATTCACACAGTACCCGTGACATTATTTTTCATCCCCAGTGGGAGGGAGGGCTGGGGGTACCAAACGTGGAGTGGATTTATACCAGCATGCGGATTTCCCACCTTCTGAAAATGCTGAATAATGATGAAAAGGATGTTAGGCAGCTGGCTCGATTCTCCCTGTTCCTGGACCTAAGGAGATGTAAGGTCCCACTGGCCAGGGAGTCAGAGCCCCACTTCCTCGGATTCATAAGGAAACCCAGCGGGAAACTTGACACCCATTCCGCTGGTTTTGGGGTTTGGTCAGATTGGCCGGATCTGAACGACCTCTGAGTCCGAACTGGAGTGTCCCTGGAGTGGGCGCGGTCTGACTCTGGGACCGTGAGGGTCTCAGATGACATTATAACTGACCCCCTCATCCAGGTCAAGGCAACAGCCACATATGCTAGACACAGTCACCTGCTAACATCTACAGGTGCCAGGCGAATTCTTATGGATCTACACCAACATAGACAACAACAACACTGGACTGGACTAAAACTTCAGGGAAAACTTGCATGTCTTCCCTCTGCCGATCATTCTGTTTCTCATTCATTCTTTAAGAACACTGCGCTCAATGAGGACATTGTCACATTTACAGTAAAAGCCAGACTACAAGTCCTTCCTACCAGACTCAATCTCTATCTGGTTTCCTACTACTCAAGTTCCTCATTGCTTACACCACACCACAGAACAGGTCACTAAAACAATGTCATACATCTTGAATGGCTGTTATGCTTACAAAGGAATGTACATAGCATGTCACAACAGAATAGTGGACCTCATAGTGAAGGACATATTAAACCATTTATCTTCTTCAGTGAGAATATACAAACATTCCCGTGCCAATCCTTCCATGTTCCATCTCTGTGATAGTAACCTAGACATTTTTACACAGTTGTCTGCCAATACACCAGATGTTGTTGTGGTTAACGAAGAGTCCAGAGAAGTGTCTATATTAGAGATAGCCTGCACCTTTGACCCTAGCCTAGAGGAAGCCTTTATGACCAAGGTCATTAAATACTAACCACTCCTAAATATCATCTCAGAGCTAGGCTATAGGTGCAGACTATCCGTTTTCATATTTGGCAGCCTCGGACATACCCACAGGTTGGTTGTTAGGATGCCCAAAAAGGAAGGCTTGCAAAATATTGTGCTGTCTCTGCTATCATTGGCAGCCGCCATATATGGCGGAGACGCTGCTACTTATACCCATAAGTGATGTGTTTTTGTATCTTGAAGATCTATGCCATGATTTTGTGAATGCAACTTTACTGCACCTTCAGTATTTGTGTCCTTGTATGCTTTTCTTTATGTGGACATAAATAAATTGTTCAAATGTATGGGTGTGTGTATGTGTGTGTGTAGGTGTGTGTATGGGCGTGTGTGCGTGCATGCGTGTGTGTGTGTGTGTGTGTGTATGGGTGTGTGTGTGTGTGTATGTGCGTGTGTGTGTGTGTGTGTGTGTGTGTGTGTGTGTGTGCGCATGTGTATGGGTATGTGTGTGTGTGCGTGTGTGTATGGGTGTGTGTGTGCGTGTGTATGTCTATGTGCGTGTGTGTGTGTGTGTGTGCGTGTGTGTGTGTGTGTGTGTGTGTTGTGTGAGTGTGTGTGAGTCAATGCCTCTCCATTTCTAGCCCCCTTAATTACACAATCTGTTGATGGATTTGTGAAAGCAGAAAGGAAAAATTAAGTGTGTGAAATGAGTGAGTGACTCCTCCCTGGCTCCCCTCTCTCGTTCCCTGGTTCCTCCACGATCTCCGTCCCTATGGAAGCATCTAGAAGACCAGTTTTTCCTCGAGTAACCTTCCACAACAATAAATAATATAATAATATATGCCATTTAGCAGACGCTTTTATCCAAAGCGACTTACAGTAGTGAATGCATACATTTTTCAGTATATGTGGCCCCAGTGGGGATTGAACCCACAACCTAAGCGTTGCTAACGCCACGCTCTACCCACTGAGCCACAGAGAGCCACTTTATTAAATGATTAATAAAGCAAAACGTGCATAAACCCTCTGGCTTTGATCTCTTGTGGGGAAAGGTGCACGTATTTCTCTCTGACGCAGTTAAATCATTCTCAAGTTGAGGGACACTACAAATTGTGATGAACATAAGAGCAACAAATGAAAACAACGGATTTGCAGCTTTACAATATACGTGGCATTCATGCATTCTAGTAACAACGGCCGCAGGCAGATGTGCACAAATATAACCAGACAAAGCATGAAAGGTCTGACTCATAGTCTGTGTTACTTTCTTTTAAAACAAATCATCTCTTTGCGTAAAAGTGATATTGATATTTAAATAATGTTTGATCCTTCTCAGAAAAAAAGGTGTTTTTACTGCCCATGACTAGAAGAAGAAGCCTTGTATTATACATTCCCCCCTCCAAAAAAGCCGAACTATTTGATGGGAACATTTTGTTCACTATGGACCTTCTGAACCAAAGTAAAAGACTCTTTCACAGTATGGGGCCTGCTGAAGACTTGTTGGGGAAAGAGATATCAACAGACAGACACCGGCCAGACAGCCAGGAATGTGTCTCCTTTTCCTTTTGGCCTTGCTGGATGTTTGCTTATTGTTCTGAGTACTTCAGCCTAAAATGAGGAATCAGAGTTAAGCATACAGGGCAGGCTGCTCTTCTCTGATTTAAGATCAGTGCACAGAGCTGCTCTTCTCTGATTTGAGATCAGCGCACAGAGCTGCTCTTCTCTGATTTGAGATCAGCGCACAGAGCTTCTCTTCTCTGATTTGAGATCAGCGTTCAGAGCTGCTCTTCTCTGATTTGAGATCAGCGCTCAGAGCTGCACTTCTCTGATTTGAGATCAGCACTCCGAGCTGCTCTTCTCTGATTTGAGATCAGCGCACTGAGCTGCTCTTACCCATGTTAACAAAGAAACTGGGGGACTTTAATGTTACACGTTAACAAATACATTTTAAAAAGAGTCTGGCAATGTCTTTACTCATGTCTTACTCCTGTCTTTGTCCTACATGAGTAAAATTAGATAAATCCCCCTTCAAGAAAGAGCATGACACTCCCAATCTGTTCATGTTTTTAAGTCACACAAATATATTGGACAGAGCTGCCTGCTTAATTTAGACAGGTCAGGGTACTCTTTTCAACTGAAAGCTATCTGGACATAGACCTTTTGTGACCAATGGCGTAACTTCTATTTGAAATGTCCCCGGGTGGAAATGATGCTCCTGTTTTATCTCATTTAAAGTATGTTAAATCTGCTCTTAACTGCATGGCCCAATTATATGTCTATGACAAAGAAAAAACCCCCAAACATTTTAAATAAATATGGATTTATTTGGTCTTGTTTCCAGGGTTACATTCCATAGCATGTTTTTGCGCTTCAAAAATACTTTTTTGGATGAAGTGAAAATGTAATTAAGTTCTTCAAGTAAAACAATATGAAAATAAAATAAAAGGCATTTCAGAAAATATGTACAGATAACGGCCAAAATAAAGGAAACACTTGAGTAAATGTATTGAAAGCAGGTGCTTCCACACAGGTGGTGTTCCTGAGTTAATTAAACAATTAACATTCCATCATGCTTAGGGTCACGTATAAAAATGCTGGGCAGGCCCAGTTGCCCATTATTTTGGCTACCATGGCAAGAAGAGATCCTAGTGACTTTGAAAGAGGGGTGATTGTTGGGGCACATTTGGCAGGAGTTTCAGTGACAAAGCCTGCTCAGCTTGTTGATGTTTAATGAGTAGCCAAGGCTAAGCCAATGTTGGCATGGAAGTCTGAGGGAAAGACATCATCAACTAGGGGCAACTGTTGTAGGAATCACATACTCCTCGATTGTCCGGGCATTGATTAGAGATTCAGAAGACCATCTCTGGTCACCTCACTTAGAATACTGTGTGCAGTTCTGGGCACCGCACTACAAGAAAGATAGAAAAGCTCTTGAAAAATTCCAAAGAAGGGCAACTAAACTGATACCTGGTATGAAAGGTAAAAGTTATGATGATAGACTTAAGGCACTCAATCTATTTAAACTTAGCAAACGGAGACTTAGGGGGGATTTAATTGAGGTTTTTAAATTCCTAAAAGGGATTAACAAAGTAAAATACCAAAGATTTTTTAAGTGGGGTCAGCAGAACAAGGCCACAGGTGGAAATTAGTTAAAGGCAAATTCCGCACAGATATTAGGAGGTTTTTCTTTACACAGAGAGTTGTCAATGCCTGGAACAGCTTGCCAGGTCGGGTAGTAGAGGCAGAAACGCTTGGGCTATTCAAGTCCAGACTAGATGTAGTACTAGATACTCTTTAGATTAGGACACGACGAGCCTAGATGGGCTGAATGGCCCGTTCTCATCATTATGTATTCTTCTTCTTAAATCTCGGAATCCGTTGACTCCAAATATTAATCTAGGGCGTGAGCAGCCAGTTTCATCAAGAACAGTCTGTCACCCAACGCCCTATTAAAACACTTTATGTTGGTGTTTCCTTTATTTTGGCACTCACCTGTAGTCACCTGTAGTTTGATTAAAACTCCTGCTCTAACAGAGCCACAGTCCTACAGTCTTTGAAATGCACAATCCCCAGGAAAGGTGAAGTGTATATGGACATGAAATATGGCTACATTCGGTTACTTTCGCAAAATGATTACAATGGGTGACAAAGTTTTACAAAGCTTTACAAAAATAAAAACATGTTTTACTATATGCAGACCACTTGAAGTATGTGCAGTCTGGCCTCCCGTGTGATCTAACGGTTACAATGTTCGACGCTGGCCACTGCAACCGGGGTTCGATTCCACCGGCCGCGCCAATATCGGCTCTGGCCGGGAGTGCCACCAGGGAGTGGAAATTCGCTGTCCGCCCCAGGGAGGGGAGAGGGGAAGCCGATATGAGTTTGTTGCGTATAGGAGTGGCTCTGTGTGTACCGGAGTTACAGTCGGCGGCTTGGCGAGTTCCGGCTCGGAGGAGGCGGTACATCGCTTTTGTCACTGCCGGTCTCAGGACTACGGCAGCAAACTCACAATACGAGGGGGGGATTGACATTAAAAGAGAGGGTGTAATTGTCTACTAAAATGGGAGAAAATGGGAAAAAATATTTTTTAAAAATGTGCAGTCTGCAATGCGATGCCGAACTGTTCCGGAGCTCTGAGAAAGCCAGCACCTCGATGTGGGAGACTTCAGGAAATGATGCAAGTCTGCTCCAGGAAGTGACATCATCCTGTAGATCCAGGGCAAGCATGTGAATGTGTTCCTGGTGTCTGGGACCTGGGTCTTTAGCCTCGGTGAGTTAAGTGTGAGCTCTCGGCGAGAGCTGTGCCTTTGCGATGCCTGGTGTTTCTGTTCCCTGCCGTGACTGCCAAGCGTCTGAAAGCACGCTGTTACACAACTATGGTCCAGGCAGTAAGTCAGAGAGAACCAGGTGGCAGGTTGTTTTTGTCTGGTTTCCGTGACAATGTTGCAGCAATGGCCGCCGTACTGCTCACAAGGCCAGGGAACCGTGTGCTGGTGCATTGCTAGGCAACAGGATCGAGTAGCCAGGAGGGTGTTGCAGGATTGAATCCTGGACGTGACCCTATCAACCCCCCAATTTTTTTTCAATTTCAGCAACCGTTTTAACGAGCGATATGCACAGTCTACGTCGCCAGGGGATACCGTGATTGGACAGCGCGTCTTGTCCAAAGGAAATAAATAAAGACGCGATGTGTGCCATCGTCCTCGGCGCCCCCCCTGCCCGCCGCTCAGTCCCACTCCCCTGGCCTCAGGTAGTTGGGCATACAGCGACAGACGTAGCGGCTGAAATAGAAGCCCGTCAGGCACTTCCTGTGGGGTTACGACAGGGCAGCCGGTAACAGCTGTGTGTGTGAGAGAGAGAGAGAGAGGGAGGGAGGGAGGGAGGGAGGGAGGGAGGGAGGGTGAGAGAGAGAGAGAGGGAGGGGGAGAGAGGGGAGAGAGAGAGAGAGAGAGAGAGACAGAGAGAGGGAGGGAGGGGGAGAGAGAGGGAGGGATGGGGACAGAGAGAGAGGGAGGGAGGGGGAGAGAGAGAGAGGGAGACAGAGAGAGAGAGAGAGGGAGGGAGGGGAGGGGGAGAGGGAGGGAGGGAGGGGGAGGGAGAGGGAGGGAGGGGGAGGAGAGGGAGGGAGGGGGAGAGAGAGAGAGAGAGAGAGGAAGGGGGAGGGGGAGAGAGAGAGGGAGAGAGAGAGGGAGAGAGAGAGAGAAAGGAGAGGGAGAGAGAGAGAGAGACAGAGAGAGGGAGGGAGGGGGAGAGAGAGGGAGGGATGGGGACAGAGAGAGAGAGGGAGGGAGGGGGAGAGAGAGAGAGGGAGGGGACAGAGAGAGAGAGAGAGGGAGGGAGGGAGAGAGGGAGGGAGGAGGGGGAGGGAGAGAGGGAGGGAGGGAGAGGGAGAGGGAGAGGGAGAGAGAGAGAGAGAGAGAGGAAGGGGGAGGGGGAGAGAGAGAGGAGAGAGAGAGGGAGAGAGAGAGAGGGAGAGAGAGAGAGAGGGAGGGAGGGAGGGAGGGAGGGGGAGAGAGGAGGGGGGGAGGGAGAGAGGGAGAGAGAACGAGGGAGGGAGGGAGGGGGAGAGAGAGAGACAGTGAGAAAGAGAGAGAGAGAGGGAGGGAGGGGGAGAGAGAGAGAGAGACAGTGAGAAAGAGAGAGAGAGAGACAGAGCGAGACAGAGAGAGAGAGAATGAGACAGTGAGAGAGAGAGAATGAGACAGTGAGAGAGAGAGAGGGAGGGAGAGAGAGAGAGAGAGAGAGAGAGAGAAAGGGAGGGAGAGAGAGAAAAAATAAATGTTACATTCATGTCTCTCTTGTTTATAATCATATCAATGATTGATTTTTATTGTACGCTGTACTAAGTAAGAGGGGGAGTGTTCATCGAAATAAATAGAGGGTATCATTGGCTTCCAAATTTGGGAGAAAAAATGCAAATAAATGATCAGCACCAGGCCAAGGCAGTCAGGCCCACAGACTGATCCCCTTTTAACCTGACCACGCTCCTGCAAACCGCTTCAACACAGAAACCTGACATTTCACCACAGCGCCTGGTCCCGCCTCAATAACGCCCACTTTGGCCTCTCTTTGTTTTGATTGGTCTGCCTGCTGTTATCATTATTAGGTGTCCAAGCAGCTGCAGCAGCAGTCCAAGAAGCTCCTGGAGCTTATGTGTATGTGTATGTGTGTTGTTTTGTGTGTGTGTGTGTGTGTGTGTGTGTGTGTGTGTGTGTGTGTGTGTGTGTGTGTGTGTGTGTGTGTGTGTGTGTGTGTGTGTGTGTGTGTGTGTGTGTGTGTGTGTGTGTGTGTGTGTGTGTGTGTGTGTGTGTGTGTGTGTGTGTGTGTGTGTGTGTGTGTGTGTGTGTGTGTGTGTGTGTGTGTGTGTTTTCATCACTTCCAAATATGTAAAAACACATTTAACTCATGTTCTCTTTAATGTCTGGCCCGATTTCCATGGAATTTTACATTCACCATTAACTAAATTCACATGAAATCACTTATTATTATTAGTCATAGTAGCATTAGCCCAAACATGAAGCAGCCTAAACCAGGCCATTGTTTTTTGAGGGAAAAAAACTGTCAGTACTATTCTTCTGGCAAAAAGGTGTTTCTTCCACAGAAGTCTAATTTCGTTTTGCATTTCAAGGAATTTGGGAAATGCCCTGGATTGCAAGCTTTCCTATTGGGACAGTCCCAGTGAGTAATGAACAGTGAGTCAAAGCACAGGACATGCAAGACTGTTCTGTAGTCAAGGCCAAGTGGAGATGGTAATATGGGTGTTTTGAATAAAGCCTTGTATCATGACATCTCCTTGTCCACATGCCAGCCCTGTGTGGGAGAGTGCCCTTGCTGCTAATGCTCTAAAACAGGCGTGGGCAAACTTTTTGCCTCAGGGGCCACAATGGGTTTTAAAATTTGACAGACGGGCCGGGCCAGTAGCAGATGGATGGAGAGTGTTTGTGTGAACTAATATCAACTACATGTAAAAGCCATTACATAAAAAGTTTCGCCCTTTAAAGGGTAGCCAAAGCACGCAAGTGTCATGTCAAGCGCCATCTAGTGAGATCAACTGAAACGCCGGGCATTGCAGGAAAAAGGCAAAACGAATGCGGTCTTTACTATAATTTGGTACTGATATTCGACGGGCCGGAGTAAAAAGCTGTAGTTTGCCCATGCCTGCTCTAAAAGCTGTTAATACCCACTTTAGGCCATTTCATTCTCTGCCATCATTGTGTAATTGCTGTTCTTCTGCACTTCCAGTCATGCCTCATACAACTTGCACTCTGTGAAGCACTCTGCCACAAGCCTAATGTGAAGAGTTCTGTGTGAAACAGAACTACATAGACTGGGTGTTAGGTTTAGTGTTGAGGTTAGTGTTGATGTTAGTATTAGTGTTGGTGTTAGAGGTTAATGGGTTAGGGTTAATGATAGGGTTAATGTTAGTGTTAGGGTTATGCTCGATGTTTGACGATCTTAACGACCGGCTCATTTATTAATCGGCCGACTGGCTGACTGAGGCAGACCGCGCTCAGGTGAAGGCGTACGCCGCCGGTTACCTGCAGCTCTGGGCGTTGAACTTCTTGCCCTGCAGGAGGCAGGTTTGGGCGCTCTCCCGGCACTGGCACCGGCAGGTGTCGGGGTTCAGGGGCTGGCTGCGGGGGCAGGCGGCGCTGCAGACGCAGCCACACAGCTCGGGGTCCCAGCGCTGGCTGGGCGGGCAGGTGCCCGGGGCGGGCTGGCCCTCGCACACGCACTCGCACGCCGCCTCGTCCAGGTGCCAGCCCGGGCTGCAGCTGGCCTCCGTCACGCCGTTCTGGCACACGCACTCGCAGCGCTCCTCGTCCAGGACCTTGCTGGGCCCGCACAGAGCAAGCAGCGCCGCGTCCAGGGGGCCTGGGGGGAGGAAGGGGGTGGGGGGTAGGAACTGGGCTTGTGATTCAGAGGTTGCAGGTTTGATTCGGTGTGTGGTACCCTTGAGCAAGGGTAGCGCTTTGGGAGCTGGGCTTGTAATTCAGAGGTTCAGAGGTTGCAGGTTCAACCTCCCCAGGTGGGATTGTAAAGAAATGTAAACTGTGTAAGTCGCTCTTGAGCAATGGGTATAGCGCTTTGGGAACTGGGCTTGTGATTCAGAGGTTGCAGGTTTGATTCCCAGGTGGGGTAATGCTTGTTGTACGCTTGAGCTAAAGGTACTTAACCTGAATTGCTTCAGTTAATATCCAGCTGTATAAATGGATTGTAAAGAAATGTAAACTGTAAGTCGCTCTGGATAAGAGCGTCTGCTAAATGCCTGTAATGTAATGTAATGTAATGTAATGTATAGTGCTTTGGGAACTGGGCTTGTGATTCAGAGGTTGCAGGTTTGATTCCCAGGTGGGGTAATGCTGTTGTACCCTTGAGCTAAAGGTACTTAACCTGAATTGCTTCAGTGAAATATCCAGCTGTATAAATGGATTGTATGTAAATAAATGTAAACTGTGTAAATTGCTCTAGATTAGGGCGTCCGCTAAATGCATAAATGCAAAGACAGGAGTGTGTGTGTTTAATATAGCATTGAATTTGTATTTGTTGTGTGTTTGAAGTGCAATTCAACACATCATCAACATGTCAATAATATTAATGAATTAATAAATACTACTACTAATATTAATATTATTATTTAATAATAATAATAATCATCATCATCATCATCATCATCTTCATCTACATGTTTTGTCCATTACATGGAAATTCATCTTGGGTTTTAAATTAAATGTAAATGCACAGTGGTATAGATGTGTTTGGAGAGAGTGCACAGTGGGTTTGGGGAGAGTGCACAGTGGTATGGGTGTGTTTGGGGAGAGTGCACAGTGGGTTTGGGGAGAGTGCACAGTGGTATGGGTGTGTTTGGGGAGAGTGCACAGTGGTATAGATGTGTTTGGGGAGAGTGCACAGTGGTATAGGTGTGTTTGGGGAGAGTGCACAGTGGTATAGGTGTGTTTGGGGAGAGTGCACAGTGGTATAGATGTGTTTGGAGAGAGTGCACAGTGGTATAGGTGTGTTTGGGGAGAGTGCACAGTGGTATAGATGTGTTTGGAGAGAGTGCACAGTGGTATAGGTGTGTTTGGAGAGTGCACAGTGGTATAGGTGTGTTTGGAGAGAGTGCACAGTGTGTTTGGGGAGAGTGCACAGTGGTATAGATGTGTTTGGAGAGAGTGCACAGTGGTATAGGTGTGTGATTGGGAGAGTGCACAGTGGTATAGGTGTGTGATTGGGGAGAGTGCACAGTGGTGTAGGTGTGTTTGGGGAGAGTGCACAGTGGTATAGGTGTGTTTGGGGAGAGTGCACAGTGGTATAGGTGTGTGATTGGGGAGAGTGCACAGTGGTATAGATGTGTGATTGGGGAGAGTGCACAGTGGTGTAGGTGTGTTTGGGGAGAGTGCACAGTGGTGTAGGTGTGTTTGGGGAGAGTGCACAGTGGTATAGATGTGTTTGGGGAGAGTGCACAGTGGTATAGATGTGTTTGGGGAGAGTGCACAGTGGTATAGCACAGACGCGTCTTCCGGCTGAGAGTACGCAGGCACGAATTGGCTGCCGCTTCTCTCCGGGGGGAAATTGTTTGTTAGGTGATTTTATCTTCTATGTTTTATAATTTTACCTTTGATCTCGTCAGGATTATACGATAATTGTATTGGTTCTTTATTTATTTTCTTTTTTTGCATTTATTACGACGGATTATCCTGATTTTAATGCCAAACTTTTCATGGATGGCTCTCTCCGGGGGGAAATTGTTTGTTGCGTGATTTTATCTTCTGTTTTATAATTTTACCTTTGATCTCGTCAGGATTATACGATAATTTTATTGGTCCTTTATTTACTGCTTTTTTTGGCATTTATTACGACGGATTATCCTGATTTTAACGCCAAACTTTTCATGGATGGCGGCGTTCACCTGAATCTACCTACCCCTCCCCTGCTTGATTGAGCTCCCCACCCTCTGTCACTCTACTGCCGCTGGATTCTCAGTCTCCTCGCGGCCCGCAGTTGCCATCCTAGCGGACCCAGACAGATCTACAACACCTGTCGGAGACTCGAACCAGTAGGACTCCTTCAACCACGGTCAGTCTGCTCATTCTAAATATATCATGGTTACCTTCTGAAAGAGCCTTCCGCCTCCCAGCACATAAACCGCTACGTAGAGGGAACTTTTACCATAAAAAGTATATGCACAGGGTTCTGGCCGAGGCTACAACTATAAACCGAGTTTCAATAATAACATAAACTCCATATCGTCGCACAGACGCGCGCAGCATCTGCCTCGGGCTGTAGACTACAGTCTATTGCAGCCTTTGCAAAAATGCAACGTTAAGCCTGCCTCCGCAGACCCCGCCGCATTGTACTTTTAACATCCAGTCTCTAACTAATAAGTCCACTCTGATGCATGAGTTTATTATCGATGATGGCTCCGACCTGATATTTTTAACCGAAACCTGGCATAAAGAGGGCGATTTTTTCCATCTAAACGAGGCATCTCCGCCGGGATATAATTACTTTGAAAAAGCTCGTGCTCGTGGGTCATGGTGGTGGCATTGCTGTCCTGTACAAGGACTCTATACTCCCCCAACCACTGACTGTTCCTGAAACCCAGTCCTTTGAGTGCCTCGCTTTTAAATGTTATCCACCGAAATCCCTAACGGTTATACTTGTTTACCGCCCTCCAAAATCCAACTCATCCTTCATCCCAGAGTTTTTTAACTTTCTTACCTCAATATGTCCCACTCTCTCCAATATTGTGATATTGGGTGATTTTAACATACATGTGGATTCCCCCAACTGCTCCATGGCTGCTGACTTCCTGACCCACCTGGACTCATTAAACCTCACACAACATGTGAATGGCCCCACCCACAAACGTGGCCACACACTGGACCTCATCATCACTGGAGATGTACCTGCCTCTGACCTAAACATCTTTGAGTTTGGAGTCTCCGACCATAAGGCTGTTTCTCTATCACTGGCAATCCCATCCTCCAATCACCCCCCCCTCATCGAGAAGGTCATGAAGTACCGCAACCTGCGCAATCTGAACACTCGCCTTCTTCTTGAATCCATAATGCCCACCCTCTCAACTGATTTCAGTTCACTTTCCCCTGCTGAAATGATCAACCTCTACAATACCACCCTGACCACCTCCCTCAACACCCTTGCCCCTGAACAAACAAGGAAAGCCACCTTCCAGCGCTCCTCTCCTGGTTCAATGACGACCTGCGCTCATGAAGACCCGCGCCGCCAGCTGGAGAGGTTATGGAGGAAAGATGCTCTCACTGTCCATCTACTGGCCTTCAGAGAACACCAAACTGCGTACGCTGCTGCCCTAAAAGCTGCCCGCTCATCTTACTACTCTACAATAATTGACAATGGCAAAGGCAATCCCAGAACCCTATTCTCCACCATCAACCGGCTTCTCAACCCCACCAACTCAGGCTCCCCAGCTGCCTCTCCAGAACTGTGCAATCGATTCTCTGTTTTCTTTAAGACCAAGGTCGAAGATATCAGAGCCAACATTGTACCCTTCATAGCAGCTGCGACCCCGCCAATCTGCCCTCCCTTCTTCAATGGCTCCACCCTGTGCAGCTTCACTGAGGTTACACCATCTGCACTTCTGGACATCATAACCAAATCCAAGCCCACTAGCTGCTCCCTTGACCCCATACCCACTCCCCTGTTGAAAGCCTGCTCACCAACCCTGGTTCAATTCCTCACTACACTCATCAACAAATCACTTCAGAGTGGAGAGGTGCCCATTCTTTTAAAAACAGCGGCTGTCACCCCACTCTTAAAGAAACCAAATCTGGACCGAGAACTCCTGTCCAATTACAGACCAATCTCCAACCTCCCGTTCCTCGCCAAAGTTCTTGAGAAAGTCGTGGCCTCACAACTCCAGTCACATCTCTCAGAAAATAACCTTTATGAAGTCCTCCAATCCGGTTTCGCCCGCACACAGCACGGAGACGGCCTTGATAAAGGTCGTCAACGACCTGTTGATGGCAGCCGACTCCGGGTCACCCAGTATCCTGGTCCTACTCGATCTGAGCGCTGCATTTGACACCGTGGACCACAACATCCTCCTCCACCGCCTCGAGACCTACACCATGGTCACGGACACAGCCCTGAAGTGGTTCACCTCCTACCTCACCAACCGGAGTTATCACGTGTCACTGGGGGGCTCCAGGTCCGATGACACTGCAGTGACATGCGGTGTCCCACAGGGGTCAGTGCTGGGGCCCATTCTGTTTTTAATCTATTTACTCCCACTTGGACGTATCATCAGACAACACAACATCAACTTCCACTGCTATGCTGATGACACCCAGGTCTACATCAAAACGCAACCCAACCCCACCAACACAATCTCCACCCTCAACACCTGCCTGGAGGACATCCGCTCTTGGATGTCTAACAACTTCCTCCAGCTCAACAGTAGCAAGACGGAGGCAATTCTGATCGGCACCGCTAAACAACTCGCCAATGCTGGCAGCATTGGTCCCTCCCTCGATAGCCAACTCATTCCCCTCTCCTCTGTTGTCACCAACCTTGGAGTTAAGCTTGACTCCACACTCTCATTCCAAGCCCATATCAACCACATCTGCAAGATTTCCTTCTTTCACCTCAAAAATATCGCCAGACTGAAGCCATCCCTCACACAAGACGACACCAAAAACTGGTCAATGCACTAATCTTCTCCCGAATTGATTATGGCAATGCACTTCTCTCCGGTCTCCCAGTTAAATTGATCAACCGTCTACAACTCATCCAGAACAGCGCCGCCAGAGTCCTCACCGGTACAAAAAGTCAGCCCACATAACCCCCATACTCGCCCAACTCCACTGGCTCCCAGTCCACTACAGGATCCAGTTCAAAGTCCTCCTCCTGACCTACAAAGCCTTAAATGGACAAAGCCCCAGCTACCTCAGTGATCTCATCACCACCCACAAACCCTCACGCTCCTCTCCGCTCTAGCCATTCCACTCTGCTCCTCGTCCCCCTACACGCCTACGGACGATGGGAGACCGAGCCTTCTGCTCTTTTTCCCCACGCCTCTGGAACTCCCTTCCGGACTACCTCAGAACTGCCCCTTCCATCGAGGTTTTTAAAACGGGCCTTCCCTGAGCCTTTTTAGCGGCCCACCCTTGTTTTAATTTCTTTTTTTTTTTTTTTTTTTTTTTTTATTTTATTTCTTTTTTTTGCTTTGTTAGTCTATTTCGTTATACATTTCTTTAATTTTAGCGTAGTTTTTTAAAAAACCTTTTACTGGCCTAGCCTTAGGCTTTTATCTGTGCCATAGTTTAAAAAAAATATATTTTTATATATTTTAATTTTTTAATTTTTATCTGTAAAGCGCTTCGAGATTTGTCTCGGCAGATGAGAAGCGCTCTATAAATCCAATTTATTATTATTATTATTATTATTATTATAGGTGTGTTTGGGGAGAGTGCACAGTGGTATAGATGTGTTTGGAGAGTGCACAGTGGTATAGGTGTGTTTGGGGAGAGTGCACAGTGGTATAGATGTGTTTGGGGAGAGTGCACGGTGGTATAGATGTGTTTGGGGAGAGTGCACAGTGGTGGTATAGATGTGTTTGGGGAGAGTGCACAGTGGTATAGGTGTGTTTTTGGGGGAGAGTGCACAGTGGTGTTGTGTTTGGAGACAGTGGTATAGGTGTGTTTGGGGAGAGTGCACAGTGGTATAGGTGTGTTTGGGAGAGTGCACAGTGGTATAGGTGTTTGGGAGAGTGCACAGTGGTATAGGTGTGTTTGGGGAGGTGTTTGGGGAGAGTGCACAGTGGTATAAGTGTGTTTGGAGAGAGTGCACAGTGGTTTGTGTTTGAGAGTGCACAGTGGTATAGGTGTGTTTGGAGAGAGTGCACAGTGGTATAGATGTGTTTGGGGGAGAGTGTGTTTGGGTGTGTTTGGAGAGAGTGCACAGTGGTATAGATGTGGTATAGATGTGTTTGAGAGTGGTATAGTGCACAGTGGTATAGGTGTGTTTGGGGAGAGTGCACAGTGGTATAGATGTGTTTGGAGATAGTGTGTTTGGTGAGTGGTATAGATGTGTTTGGAGAGTGCACGGTGGTATAGTGTGTTTGGGAGAGTGCACAGTGGTATAGGTGTGTTTGGAGAGTGCACAGTGGTGTAGGTGTGTTTGGGGAGAGTGCACAGTGGTATAGGTGTGTTTGGGGAGAGTGCACAGTGGTATAGGTGTGTTTGGGGAGAGTGCACAGTGGTATAGGTGTGTTTGGGGAGAGTGCACAGTGGTATAGGTGTGTTTGGGGAGAGTGCACAGTGGTATAGGTGTGTTTGGGGAGAGTGCACAGTGGTGTAGATGTGTTTGGAGAGTGCACAGTGGTATAGGTGTGTTTGGGGAGAGTGCACAGTGTGTTTGGGGAGAGTGCACAGTGGTATAAGTGTGTTTGGGGAGAGTGCACAGTGGTATAGGTGTGTTTGGGGAGAGTGCACAGTGGTATAGATGTGTTTGGAGAGTGCACAGTGGTATAGGTGTGTTTGGAGAGAGTGCACAGTGTGTTTGGGGAGAGTGCACAGTGGTATAGGTGTGTTTGGGAGAGTGCACAGTGGTATAGGTGTGTTTGGAGAGAGTGCACAGTGGTATAGGTGTGTTTGGGGAGAGTGCACAGTGGTATAGGTGTGTTTGGGGAGAGTGCACAGTGGTATAGGTGTGTTTGGGGAGAGTGCACAGTGGTATAGGTGTGTTTGGAGAGAGTGCACAGTGGTATAGGTGTGTTTGGAGAGAGTGCACAGTGGTGTAGGTGTGTTTGGGGAGAGTGCACAGTGGTATAGATGTGTTTGGAGAGAGTGCACAGTGGTATAGATGTGTTTGGGGAGAGTGCACAGTGGTATAGGTGTGTTTGGGGAGAGTGCACAGTGTGTTTGGGGAGAGTGCACAGTGGTATAGGTGTGTTTGGAGAGAGTGCACAGTGGTATAGGTGTGTTTGGGGAGAGTGCACAGTGGTATAGGTGTGTTTGGGGAGAGTGCACAGTGGTGTAGGTGTGTTTGGAGATAGTGCACAGTGTGTTTGGGGAGAGTGCACAGTGGTGTAGGTGTGTTTGGGGAGAGTGCACAGTGTGTTTGGGGAGAGTGCACAGTGGTATAAGTGTGTTTGGGGAGAGTGCACAGTGGTATAGATGTGTTTGGAGAGAGTGCACAGTGGTATAGATGTGTTTGGAGAGAGTGCACAGTGGTATAGATGTGTTTGGGGAGAGTGCACAGTGGTATAGATGTGTGGAGAGAGTGCACAGTGGTGTAGATGTGTTTGGGGAGAGTGCACAGTGGTATAGATGTGTTTGGGAGAGTGCACAGTGGTATAGATGTGTTTGGAGAGAGTGCACAGTGGTATAGATGTGTTTGGGGAGAGTGCACAGTGGTATAGATGTGTTTGGAGAGAGTGCACAGTGGTGTAGGTGTGTTTGGGGAGAGTGCACAGTGGTATAGATGTGTTTGGGGAGAGTGCACAGTGGTATAGATGTGTTTGGGGAGAGTGCACAGTGGTATAGGTGTGTTTGGGGAGAGTGCACAGTGGTATAGATGTGTTTGGAGAGAGTGCACTGTGGTATAGGTGTGTTTGGGGAGAGTGCACAGTGGTATAGATGTGTTTGGGGAGAGTGCACAGTGGTATAGGTGTGTTTGGAGAGAGTGCACAGTGGTATAGATGTGTTTGGAGAGAGTGCACAGTGGTATAGATGTGTTTGGAGAGAGTGCACAGTGGTATAGATGTGTTTGGGGAGAGTGCACAGTGGTATAGATGTGTTTGGGGAGAGTGCACAGTGGTATAGATGTGTTTGGGGAGAGTGCACAGTGGTGTAGGTGTGTTTGGGGAGTGCACAGTGGTATAGGTGTGTTTGGGGAGAGTGCACAGTGGTATAGGTGTGTGTGGAGAGAGTGCACAGTGGTATAGGTGTGTTTGGGGAGAGTGCACAGTGGTATAGATGTGTTTGGGGAGAGTGCACAGTGGTATAGATGTGTTTGGGAGAGTGCACAGTGGTATAGATGTGTTTGGGGAGAGTGCACAGTGGTATAGATGTGTTTGGGGAGAGTGCACAGTGGTGTAGGTGTGTTTGGGGAGAGTGCACAGTGGTATAGGTGTGTTTGGGGAGAGTGCACAGTGGTATAGATGTGTTTGGGGAGAGTGCACAGTGGTATAGATGTGTTTGGGAGAGTGCACAGTGGTATAGATGTGTTTGGGGAGAGTGCACAGTGGTGTAGGTGTGTTTGGGGAGAGTGCACAGTGGTATAGGTGTGTTTGGGGAGAGTGCACAGTGGTATAGGTGTGTGTGGAGAGAGTGCACAGTGGTATAGGTGTGTTTGGGGAGAGTGCACAGTGGTATAGATGTGTTTGGGGAGAGTGCACAGTGGTATAGGTGTGTTTGGGGAGAGTGCACAGTGGTATAGATGTGTTTGGAGAGAGTGCACAGTGGTGTAGGTGTATAGGTGTGTGTGTGACCAGGCTTACCCAGCTCTGTGGCAGAGAAAGCACTCTCATCCTCGGGGACACACTGGCAACCACTGGGGTCCCACACCAGCCCCACGTCACATGGGGCGTATGGCGGGGAACACCTGGGGAGAATGGAAACACGCATCAGCCTGGCTCACGGGGGAGGGGGGGAGACTCCCAGAATTCCTCAGCATCTGCCGTACGCAGTGGGGGCCTTAGCAGGAGACATTGATCCTTCCCTCCCTCCCTCCCTGCTGGCCCTTTCCCTCTCACATTTTTTTCAAATTTATAGCTTCAAATTTTTTCCCCCTTTTTCTCCCAATTTGGTTGCCAATTATACCCTCTATTTATCCCAATTCACCCTCCCCCACGAGTTCGCCGCCCGCCTATTTTTCCCGGGCCACCTCCTCCGACCACGGGCGCCCTTCCTGCTCCTCGACAAATTTGTGGCGGCTCACCCTCCCCCTGGCCAAATGCCGCCCCCGATCAGGGCTAACGGCCAGGGCCGGTCTGGCTGAGACAGGTTTCGAACTGTGTCCCTGATAGGCAGCCACACTCGTATTGGACCAGCCAAGATACGGTGCGTTAGATCCCCTCACAGTTATGCAGGCTGTCAGGAGCCAGGAGGGGGGAAATACTTGATCTCCATATCACCAGCTCAATCAGAAAGGACTCCAAAAGACAGTCAGTGTGGAGACGAGAGCCAATTTCCTCTTTTTTCTTTTTCCCTTTGAAGGTTAATGCATACTTTATTAACTGTGATTCAATAACACTCCTGCTGCTAAGCAACAGACCCACAGTCCATTGTGTTCTGTGCAATTCCATTCCACTATCCTTCATCATGGCAATCTTACAACCAAAACAAAAAACTATTCTTGTGGGTGGCAGTCTAGCATGGTGTAGTGATTGTGGGTAGTAGCCTAGCATGGTGTAGTGATTATGGGTAGTAGCCTAGCGTAGTGTAGTGATTGTGGGTAGTAGCCTAGCGTAGTGTAGTGATTGTGGGTGGTAGCCTAGCGTAGTGTAGTGATTGTGGGTGGTAGCCTAGCGTAGTGTAGTGATTGTGTGTGGTAGCCTAGCGTAGTGTAGTGGTTGTGGGTGGTAGCCTAGCGTAGTGTAGTGGTTGTGGGTGATAGCCTAGCGTAGTGTAGTGATTGTGGGTGGTAGCCTAGCATAGTGTAGTGGTTGTGGGTGATAGCCTAGCGTAGTGTAGTGATTGTGTGTGATAGCCTAGCGTAGTGTAGTGGTTGTGGATGGTAGCCTAGCGTAGCGTAGTGTGGTGAGCCTAGCGTAGTGATTGTGATAGCCTAGCGTAGTGTAGTGATTGTGGGTGATAGCCTAGCGTAGTGTAGTGGTTGTGGGTGATAGCCTAGCGTAGTGTAGTGATTGTGGGTGGTAGCCTAGCGTAGTGTAGTGATTGTGGGTGGTAGCCTAGCGTAGTGGTTGTGGGTGAGCCTGGCGTAGTGTAGCCTGTGAGCGCGTAGTGTAGTGATTGGTGTGGGTGATAGCCTAGCATAGTGTAGTGATTGTGGGTGGTAGCCTAGCCTAGTGATTGTGTGTAGTGGCGTAGTGTAGTGATTGTGGGTGGTAGCCTAGCGTAGTGTAGTGGTTGTGGATGATAGCCTAGCATAGTGTAGTGATTGTGTTGCCTGGCCTAGGTGGTAGCCTAGCCTGGTTGTGGATGATAGCCTAGCATAGTGTAGTGGTTGTGGGTGGTAGCCTAGCCTAGCATAGTGTAGTGGTTGTGGGTGGTAGCCTAGCATGGCAGGATGCCAGGATGATCAGTGTTGTTGTACCTTTGAGCAAAAGGGTCCTGCTTCTGTAAATCATATCCTTGAAAAACAAGAGTGATAAGTAAGGCTGCCAGGCGCCGCGTCTTCCTAAAACACTGTCTTTCAGTGGCGTGACGTGCCCTGTGATCTCGTATCGAATCGTGGCCGGGCCAGTGCCAGCTGGGTCTGCCAGCCCTGTAGGGCACTGGTGGACCGGGCACCTGCAGTCTGCTTGCGCCAACTTGCACTTGAAGGGTGGCGTATTAGACCTTGGAGGGGAGGCTGGGAGCATGCGCTTTGGTGGAGAATGCATGCACTCCAAATTTGGAGAAGGGAAAACAATAAAATATGGTTTAAAACCCCACCCCAAAAAACAAAAGTGCTGAACATAATTCAGAATAGCACCATAAACCAGAGTTGGGGGTCAATTCCGGAAATTCATTGAAATTTTAATCATGAAAAAAAAATCCTTGTAGGACATTATAGGGCATTTTTCAATTTATGAATTTAATTTCAACCAATTTCCTGAATTGAAATGGAATTGACCCCCAACCCTGCCATATACAGAAAGCATCCATGCCTCCAGATTCGATGCGTGCACACACACACACACACACACACACACACAAAGACCCTATAAACAGGCCTGTTGGCATGTCTCTGCCTGCTGGAATGTGATTGGTCACTCACAGGGCGAGGTGGGCGGCGGCCTCTCTCCGTATTTTGGAGCGGAGCGGACTCTTGGGCTGGCAGTCGCAGGCTGTGTGGTTGATGAAGGTTGCCATGATCACAGTGCGCTCCATTTGTGGTGGGATCAGCTGGACCAGCTGAGAGGAGCGAAACGCAAGGATTAAGCATCATTATCTGGCAACCACAATGCTGTAAAATCATGTGACTTATACCCAGTCATGATACATCGTGTAATATATGTGTATATTTATAAATTATAATTATTATAGATTATAGATTATAAATCTATATGCATACGTAGGTATATATATATATATATAGCAGGTAACAGATTTACAATAGTACAAACATACTTTACGATGTTCAAGTTTAACTGTTTTGCTGTGATAATGTTTTCCCCAATAGATTGTAGTGACACTTATTTACATAGAGATACAATTTGACTAATTATACAGTAGCAGACTAGCAGTACAAAATATTTCATTGCATTGATTTTCTTTTAAACAAAATATATATATAAGCCTTATGCAACGCCTAAATATTTCATAAAAATAAAAAAACTCCACAAATTGAAATGCATTCATTTGTTGCGAGTGTAACTGAGTTGGTTCTGCCCGCAGCGAGTTTCGAACTGAGGATCTCTGACGCGACAAGAGAGCAATTTAGCTCGCTGAGCTAAAGACTCAAGTCCCTGACTCCGGGAACTAATCGTACTCTTATCTACATCACTCTCTGCAGCGGGCGCTCATGTACCAAAGCCCATCCGCTACACGAGAGTAGCATTTTTATGTCTTTAGTCTTTAGATGCTCCAGTGTTTTCAGTGTTTGGAGGCTTTTACAGAAGATGCTGATTGACCAAATTTTGTGACGTGTTTGGATATAGTGCAATCTCCTCTAGAGGTAGCTGTAGAAGATCTGTGGGAGAACGGTCAGCTCGTAACTTTATGAATTCATTTAGACGTGGGGCAGCCAAGTTGTGGGCAATTTTTTACACATGAGACACGCATCAGAATAAAAATTTAAATTGTTCAAATTCAATAACTTAAAAGTTAGTATCTTGCAATGGCGGTATTGAGTAGGTTTTTGATCTAAACTTTATGGTACGTTTGTAAAGAGATTGCAGTGGCTTTATTGCAGTTTCTCCGGCTTGTTTTGCAGTCTGCCAGCTGAGAATAATCACATAAACCACGGCTGCCTCAGTTGAAAGGCAGTGTCTTAAAAGTTAATGGGAGTTAAACCAGTTAAACTTGATTTTATGTGTTTGTATGTTATAAGTTGGCTGGTGTTGGTGCAGTACATTATGTGTGAGTGTGAGTGTGTATGTGTGAGCATCTGTGTGTGTGAGTGTGAGTGTGTGAGCTTGTGTGTGTGTGTGTGTGTGTGAGTGTGTGTGTGAGTGTGTGAGTGTGTGTGTGCGTGTGTGAGTGTATGTGTGTGTGTGTGTGTGTGAGCATGTGAGTGTGAGTGTGTGTGTGTGTATATGTGTGTGAGAGTGAGTATGTGTGTGTGAGTGTGAGTATGTGAGTGTGAGTATGTGTGTGTGTGTGTGTGTGTAAGCATGCGAGTGTGAGTGTGAGTATGTGAGTGTGAGTGTGTGTGTGTGAGATACTCACGGTCTTGTTGACCACGCTCTGGCTGGTGTTGGTGCAGAAGAGTGTGTGAGAGATACTCACGGTCTTGTTGACCACGCTCTGGCTGGTGTTGGTGCAGAAGAGGGCCTCGTGGTTGCAGCAGCCCCCGCAGCGATGCACAGAGACACAGCGGGGCACGTAGAAGGTGCTGGTGCTCTCCGGGTACTCCTTGGACACCTCCAGGCACATCTCCCTGGGCCTGCAGGCCGTGCGCTGCATCTCCTCCATGATCGCTGCGCGCCACACAGAGACAACACAACC
This sequence comes from Aldrovandia affinis, assembly GCA_029706075.1. Lineage (NCBI taxonomy): Eukaryota > Metazoa > Chordata > Actinopteri > Notacanthiformes > Halosauridae > Aldrovandia > Aldrovandia affinis. Next base: position 276,650 of record JAINUG010000288.1, on the reverse strand, counting down.
AGCTTTGAGGACATAACATTACATTACATTACAGGCATTTAGCAGACGCTCTTATCCAGAGCGACTTACAGCTTACATTTCTTTACACTCCATTTATACAGCTGGATATTAACTGAAGCAATTCAGGTTAAGTACCTTGCTCAAGGGTACAACAGCAGTGTCCCACCTGGGGATTGAACCTGCAACCTTAACGTTACAAGCCCAGCTCCCTAACCATTATACCACACTGCCTGCCTAACATATATATATATATGTATATATATATGACATAACATATATATACATTACATTATATTACAGGCATTTGGCAGACGCTCTTATCCAGAGCGACGTACAACAAAGTGTTAACCGTAGTCAAGAACAGTTTAGCTGAAGGCCACCATAGCGGGAAGTACAGTTATGTACAGTTATGTACAATATGCCATTCAGCCAACGCTTTTATCCAAAGTGACTTACAGTAGTGAACGCATACATTTTTTTCAGTATATGTGGTCCCAGTGGGAATTGAACCCACAGCCTAAGCGCTGCCAACGCCGTGCCCTACCAACTGAGACACACAGAACCACAACACAGGTCACAACAAAAAAGACTGAAAAAGCACAACCATCTTTGAGGACAAGAGACAGCAGGTGGAGCGGGTTTGTGTTCAGTGTTGTTTACTCTGAGCATGTTTGTATCTGATGGTGATCCTTTGTGTCTTCTCTGGTTTTCTTTGTTCTTAGCGCTGCTGGGGATCTGCCTCTTGGCCAGGCCGTTACTGAAAACGAGAACCGGTTCTCAGTCGACTCGCCCCCGGATTCCATGAATAAAAGGTAAAAGGTCACTCCGTAAGCCACACCGTTCGTCCTCAGGACCGCAGGGTTACAATCGGACGGCTCTCTGCAAGTCTCGTTTAATTTGGGCTCTCTCTCTCTCTCTCTCGGCGAATTACAATGGGGTGTCGTAAAGGTTATTTCGTCAGGCCTGACCTTCAGAGTTAACCTTTTAGCGTCAGCTGGATCGCCGTCAATCCGAATTTCTATTTCTAACTTCGCAAGATTTTATCATACACACGCGTGGCAAAAACATTGACAGAAACCTTAGAATCGCGACTTTCCGGTTTGAGCGCTGGCAAATAATATGAGATTTTTTAAATGAGGTTAGTTAGACAAAAAGTATAACTTTTTTTAAATATAACTTGTGTGTTTGTAGATCTATTTACAAGCTGCATATGATACTGACCAAACTCTTGATGGCATATAAATGTAGCTGTGCTGCAAATAAAAATATAAATATATTGTCCTTCAAATAAAAATATCAAACACTTTAGATAAATATCAGACGACACCAAAATCACAAAGCTTGTCTGAATTCAGTGCGGACATGCGGGGGTTAACTGGCGGGAGAAGGTTCCTCAGACGGCGCCCGCTGTTCACACACAAACGGCGACCTCATAATCTTTAGTGCTTGTGCCTCATAAAGTTTAATCATTCCTGTCTTTATCTCGCTCAAGGACACAACCCACAACCTCCGGAGACACAGCATGCATGTGCGCTGGGACCTGGGACCTGGGCTAAAAAAGGCCATGGCTTCTCTCTGCCCCCTCTTGCAGGAATTGCAGTGCTTGGAGGGCAGTTTTGGTGGTTGGACTGCCTGCGTACCAGGACTGGCCAAAAGGGCCGAATGCAAGGGCCCTGTCTCCGGTTAGCGCGCGCAGCTGTCAGAGTCTTAACGGATGTTTTTAGCACGATGTCCTGACTGTTGAGATTATTTATTAGACTTGGCTTCGGTTATTTATTAGGCTAGTTCAACGGCTATTGATAAGAGGCAGGGACACATGGGGGGGAGGGATCAACACAGCCCCCTCTCTTTCTCTGTTTTCCATTCTGTGGTGAGCACGTTTCCCACGGCTCTCGAGACGACTGCACAGAGACGGCTGCATAGAAACCGAGCTGTCGTGGGTTGTAATCAAACGTTTGGCAAACAAAATCTGTCTGACAAAATACAATCTACCCCACCTTGGGCTTCCCGCTGGCCCTCAAATGTCATTACAAAATTCTAATATATTTATTTGTTGATTGAAAAGTGTGTAGTGAATTGAGCATGTGTATAGTGTACCTCTGTTTTGCACGTTGGCATCTGGACATAGTGATGTGGTTTGTGTGCTGTTTGTGCCCCAGGTACATTTGTACATTTTGTACATTTTTGCCATTTAGCAGACGCTCTTATCCAGAGCGACGGACAAGATGTGCATTAATACATGGCAAGATGAATCATTGTTCGTGCAAGAGATCAGCGCAGTAATACAGCAATAGACATTGTTGTTGTCAAAGAAAAATGTCTCTCCCGTCTGCCCCCGTTTCTACGCTCCAAACGGGAGCTGAAGAGCCCCATTTTAAAAGCTCTGCTGGGGTCCTTCATCTTTATCCCCATAGAAACAAGCATGTGGCACACGGCAATGACATGTGTGCACACAGTCACACACATGTACTGACAACACAGACAGCCATACGATGCACAGCTACTTACACACACACACACACATACACACACTGTGTAGGAAGAAAACCCTTACAAATGAGTTGACGTTACTAAGTTCTATGCATTCAGCCCTGTGGCCGTATGAAGAAGAAGCGCTTTCTCTCTCTGTTAACGCTCGAGCTCCCCAGCTGTGAGGCGTGTGACCTCCATGTTCACTTCAGTACGCTGTAAGCACTGGACTGTGTGCTTTATATGGTGTCAGTGTATCTGCTTAATGCTTATTTACTTCTAGCTGTTCTGCACCAATGTCACAGTTACAATATTAGACCACATCACTCTGGATAAGAGCGTCTGGGAAATGTTAATACTACTTCTCCTGCTACTACTACTACCAGTACTACACCCGCCACTATATTCATAATAATTAATAATATATTATTATTATTATTAATAATAATAATAATAATAATAATAATAATAATAATAATAATAATAATAATGTCTTGGAATAAAAACAATATAGTGGTTCTGTGTGGCTCAGTTGGTAGAGCACGGCGTTAGCAATGCTTAGGTTGTGGGTTCAATCCCCACTGGGACCACATATACTGAAAAATTTGCTTTGGATAAAAGCGTCTGCTAAATGGCATATATTATTATTATTATTATATTAATCTAGACAATCTAAAATTGTCACTTGCAGGAAAAAGCATGGTTAGAGTTGGACTGAACACAGGCAACACAGTTCTGTGAGGGGGGTCAGAATCTGACCTTCGAAGGTTCCGTCGACCTTGTAGTGCGCTGCCTGGAAGGGGCTCCCCCACAGGGCCTCCTGGGGCTGGGGCGGGTGGGCCGTGCTGTGGGCCCTCTTCCGCAGACAGTGCTGGACCAGGCTGTACTCGGGGTAGAGCACCTCCAGGAGCTCGTCCACGCTGGACACCGCGTCCAGCCCGCTGCGGTCCACGCCCCCCAGCTGAGAGCGCACAAGTCAAGTAGTCAAGTCAAGTAGTTTTATTATCAAATCACAGGTTATACAAGTATAACGCGGTGAATGAAATTCTTGTGTCAGAAAAACGCCCGACAGCAAACAGCAGTTATAAGACTATATAATTTAACTATAAGTAGAACATAAATAAAAATTCAGCTAAAAACGGTGCAAAATGTAAACTATAAGTATACATTAAACATAAGTTTAAAAAAAAGCTAAAAACAGTGCAAAAATGACCTATGCAAAATACAGATTTAAACTGAGCAAGTGCAAATGACAGCATTCTGTACAGACTATTTACAAAAACTATCGGATAGAATCACAAATGAAGATTGGAGTTAAAACTGTGCAAAATTACAAGACTATAGAACAGAACCGGCGGCAGTGTTAGCGTAATGGTTAGGGGAGCTGGGCTTGTAACGCAAAGGTTGCAGGTTCAATCCCAGGTGTGTGTTTGTGTGTGAGTGTGAGTGCAAATGTGTGTTTGTGTGTGAGTGTTTACAGTTGCAGAATTGACAATTGACTGCTACATATACTAGATTCCTGTTTCACACAATAAACACCAACATTCATCTGTCATCTGTGTGTCATGCAGTGTAGTGTAATGGTTAGGGAGCTGGGCTTGTAACTCAAAGGTTGCAGGTTCGATCCCAGGTGGGGCACTGCCGTTGTACCCTTGAGCAAGGTACTTAACCTGGATTGCTT